>BLKR01004614.1:0-60000 GCA_011170035.1 Teleogryllus occipitalis | reverse complement strand
TCGATCTTTTTTGTTATACGTATGTCAGTTCACTAGGCGAGAGATTCAGTTCCTTTGATACGCAGTATTTCGTTCACCTTAAAGGAATCGGTTCTCTGCAATGTGAACAGATGAACGTTGTGATACTAGTCAATCAACATTTATACGGTACATTTAAACGTTAGTTTTTCTTAATTATTGGTGCTCTGTTGGCTACTGCCGCTCCGAAATCCCTGCTAACCCACAATGCGGCTAATTTTATATTACTAGTTGCTAAATGGGAAGTTAATGGTCGACACTCTTCCTTTGATCCAGTGAACAAATTATTCGTATTTTTCACGATAGATATGAAATTGTATTGCCAACGCAACTTTATAACCAACGCATTTTGACACTAAGTGTCCGCGACGTGCCTACCCGACGGATCCAACGTGCTACGTTCGCGAGGGCCTACCGGCTCCCTCGCTCTCGCGACCTGGTTCACGCCTCCGCTCTCGCTCCGGCGCTCACGCTGTTTTATAAACCTCGCTCACTTTTAAGCGAATTTATTTTGAAGTGAACACTCACTTTTAAGAGCATTTCTTTTAATGGATGTAGTAAATAAATACACAAAAAGTATCTCACCCACTGATTCGCATTATATATTTTTGCGATGTATTGTAGAAGTTGTTCATCTCAGTAGACAATACAAACCAATTTAAAGGACTTACAGGGCGAAAAAACCCATACACATTCCACACCAAAAACACGAAATTTCACGCTGACACAATGAGAAAAATGTATCATGAAACTATTCCACGTACGATTAACTTTTGATAATCCTCAAACTAAGCGAACAACACAAGAAGTGCACTGAAATTACGTAAATAAATCAACAGTTCGGATATAGTTAACTGAGCCCGACATGTGGCGGAGAAAGTGAGAGTCAAATCCCAGGCGCAGACGGGACTGCCCACGGGGTGCGCCTGCTTAGATAAAAGTCCCCAGACCAGCGTCGGGGGTAGGCTTCGAAGGAAGCCTGGGTTGAAACTCGGGTGCGGAACACTGCCTACGGGCAGTCTCCCCGCAATATAACCCATCAAAAACCGAATCTTTCGGCTAAAGAACTGGTATACGTATAATTGAAAAGATCCAAAATAATTGTTTATAAATTTATTCTGGACATTTCAGTTCATAATACTGAAACTTTTAGTGACATATTAACTATTCTAATTCATTCACTAGAGCAAATCATGGGTTACATGCTGAAAAAAGAATTATATTATCTTTAATAAATTATCTTTTAGATTATCCTTATATTTTAGATTATAGATAGATGTATTTATATTATCTTGTAGATTATCTTTATATTAATTTTATGATTAATAATAGTTGACATGGTGGACACTTGCTTCTAAAAAAATTCTCAAAAACTAGGAAACGGAGCCAGAAACGGTTAGAAGCATTTAAAAGAGAATAAACAGAGCATACGGGAGGGGGCGGTGGATTGTGATATCCTGCGCCAACCTACACGTCGCACAGTGAGGCCAGAGGAGGGGAAAGTTGGCAAAAAGTCCAAAATCAAAATATACTTAAGAAGTTCCATTTTACATGAAAGATAGTAAAATGTCTCCTCTATCGTTCCCCGATCAGGAAAGGAAGGGGGAAGCTCGTCACTCCTTTCAGTGCACGTTTGCACTTGCACAAGTGATGTGCAGCGCACTTCTTCGCTCGCGCAGTAAGAAGACAGGTGTGTTTTTCGATGCAAATTGTTTTTCTCTCTCGACTAGTAGAATCGTATATTCTATGGGTACGATACCTGGAGATTTGTGCTTTAAATCTGTATTTCTAAAAAACAAATTCCTGAAATAATTTTGTAATTTCAAGCGGAAACTTCGTGTAACAACGAAATGAAATTTTTAGATCAGGCTTTTTCATGTTGTCTTTTAGTTCCTTTCTGGACATCTCCGGGCTATGATATTAATTGAATCTGATTCTGTAATTCATCTAGTTTTCAATACAGTAATCAAAGTTTGCCCCTGTTTGCCTCACTTTGCGTTAAGATACTTTGTTTATGATGATGCAGATCTAGTTTTGTTAGTCTTTCTACCAACAATATTCACTATTTTATTTTTCCTTCATTATCTGGTCCTGATAGCTCTTTATTATCAAGGAGGGACCTATATGATGTTATTAAACACTCTAAAAAGAACATAAACGAAAGAAAAAGTGCAATATGGAAGAAAAAAAGGAAGTGCTTCGCAGGTTGTTAATTGCATCGGACCCACTCATTTCACAAATGGAATAGAGAAAATCACAAAGGCATTGGACCTAGAAGTTACACCAATGTTAATGTTTTCAAGTACAAATTCGCTTGTTGAAGAAGAATCACATGAAACTTCTGACTTTGAGGTTATGTAAATAAATATTTGAAGGTTAAACAATTAAATAAGTCATTATGTATTTATAAAATTTTCAGAGTAATGTTTAAATTAATGAACATGATAAATTGATGCATTATCAAGAAAGACGATATTTGACATTTATATAAAACAATTACTTGAACAATTAAATTGAAGTGGAAATCCCTGATATGATCACGTTAAGGTAAGAACATTTTTCTAGACTTAATTTTTAAAATTCTAACGCCATTTTGTTCCTATTATTTTCTGGCTAATGACCTTTCAATTACATCGATGACAGTGCCACTTGAAAATTAGAGTATAATGTTTTTTCATATTTTTAAACATTTCCTATAAATAAACCTTCATTTCTCTGTGAAGTAATGAATAGGAACCTTGATGTTGAACAAGTCGATAAAAAAACATTTTGTTGGTAACTAAATTAACTGTGCAATAATTAGAGCCCGGATGTACAGGTATTTATTTTATCTAAAATAGGCAGGCAAAAAGGCATTTATTTGCAATAAAATAGGCAAGAAAAATGCTTTTATTCTAGCTAAAGTAGGGGTGCAAAAAGGCAAGAAGACAATGAAAAATCATAATTAATTTTCAGAGTCATGTTTAAATTAATGAACATTATATATCTAGCGCCTAGAACTATTTCGTGCGCATAGAGCTCACCCATTGTTGTCGTCTTCGGAGCCCCGCTCAGGGGCTGTTGCAGCCCTTTGGCAGCATGTGTTTGCAACATTTAGTGCTATCCAATTGTCGTGTTGCTAAATACCACTCGAAAACTAGAGTACAATATTTTCCATGTTTTTAAACATTTCATTTAAATAAAGCAGGAAATCATTCATTTCTCTGTGAAGTAGTGTGAAGGAACCTTGATATTTCCGAAGGGAAAGAAGCGATTGATTCCTCTTTCTCGCTGAGGCGGCGTCGATCGCCCGATTTCTCTGGGAGTGGGAAGATCCGGGGTCGCTCTCGCAGCAGCAGATTGTTTGAAGCGTTCGCCGACTGACAACTTCGCCCTGGGAACTTGCGCAATCACCAACTTCTCCCAGCGCGGGCAGCGGCGGCACGAGGCGCCCCACGGCCTGGAGACGGTCAGCTCCCACCACTCGCCAGCAGACACTAGTCGACAAAAAAAGGAAAAAACATTTTGTGTGGAATGGCAATGGAATTAACTGTATAACAATATTTTGTTTTAAATTTGTTGTGACCTTAATCGACGCAACACGTCTCTTCGCTCCGTGTCGAGCGTTGAGCGCGGAGTAATCGTCCATTAATATCTCTCGTATGTATGCGGAGAGTATGAGTGTATATGTGTGCAAGTCTCGTCTCGTCTGTCGGTTGTCAAGAGGACCGCCAGGTTGAATCTCCGCGTACGCGCCTCCTCCTACGCGGTCCTGCGTCACTACCCAGCGGCCAGAAATGAAAATGAATTAGGAAAGGGGTAGGGTTTAGGACACTTCACAGGGGTTGGACTAGCCCTTGTAAAGCAGCCAAACTCGTTTTCTTGGAACAAATTTCACATGAGATTCGACGGGAATCGAACCCGGACCTCAGTGCTGAAAGGCTAGCGAGTTCGCTATGTGCCACGAGCGAACCCTACATGCCTGAGCCCATTTTGCTGAATATAATACAAAACCGACCACACAAGCTCAAAAATGGGCGGTTTTTATAACCATTTTATCAATTTTGGAAAGAAATGACCAAATAATGGATGAGTGGGCACGACAGGACTGGGCATGTAGGGCAGGCGAGTTGTGCAGGACTGATTAATAATTGTGATAAATAACCGGACAACACCGAAATATCTGATAGTATACTACACAATTAGACAGATGTCTCTCTGTGTTCTCCTAAATCTCTTTGAAACGCTTATTTGTCCAATTGCTTACGAATATCACAGAAGAAATGAAACAGTGGTAAAGAAAAAATATATTAAACTATATTATTTCCTTTAAAAATAGTTTGAAATACTATTTAGTGTTCCACCTTTAATTTTTTGTCATTCATATTTACTTTCATTAAAATTACAATGAAACTTTTTATTTATTTCGGGTAGTAAAATATAAAATTTATGCTCATAGACAATGTAATAAACCACAAGAACATGTTTATTATGTTGGTTACGCGTTATTTTCGGTCGGTAAATATATATACTTAACACCTAGTTACGAAATCAAAGAAACACCTTGATACAAAATTTAAGAAACCCTTTTATGCACTACAAATATTTAATAAAATATTTTCATTCAAGTTGCTGTAAAACGCAAAACATTGGTAAACATCTACCAATGGAGGAATAGCCGGTTGAACATTCACCAATGAATTCGAGGATACCCCATTAGATGAATGTGCGGTCTTCCAAGATAAATGCTCAGGATTATGGGTACAGCAACAGTTCGCAATGGGAATTTCACAGACATGACAAATGTCTCCGCTAAGGATAAGGCATAACAGATGTGCGCCGCCCAAAACTGTGTGCTCAAAGCGGCCTCTGCAGTGTGAACGATGCAAACTGTGCCGCAATACGGAAGATGTCGTATGTCCAAATCAGTGCTTTAATAGCCCAACATTTGTCGGATGCGCAGAATCTGAGGGTTCTTTACAGTAGAATATAGTATTGTTTAACTTCTGAGACTAAAAGTGTGCGTAAAATAAGGTGCAAGTGATTCCAAAATTAAACATATAAATCTAGTAAAATTATTAGTTAAACGTTGATTGCTAATACAAAATTCTTAAATTAAGTGCATAATAACTGTACATATGTTCTAAATGAGATTTTAAGTCTCTTTTTCTTTGACAATTTATTCCAACTCAGTCCGTATCTCTATGAATACGCTATACAAAATCTTCTATTGTGAAAGTTTTCAGTAAAATCAATATCGTTTGAATAAGCTGGGCGTTTAAAGAAACAAAATTTCCTTGACCACAATCGCCTCTGACATTTTTACCTTGTGCGATTTTTCCAGCCGAAAATCACTTGCCCAGAAAGTCAAGCAATTACCAAGCCACAGAGTCGGTGGGCTTTCAGGGTACGGTAGCACCTCGCCGTAGGCAGACGCGCCCTTCAAATGCGAGCTCTCTCAACTTGGCCAATCAACCGCGCTAAAGGCAGCCGGGGGAGGGGGCAGAGCGCCGATGGAGATGTCAGAGGAAAGGGAGCAGTGATGCCGGAAGAGGAGGCGGTGGTGAAAGCGGGGCGTCCAGGGCAAAAGGAGAGAAACAAAAGTGTAGTAGAGGCGGCGACGACGACGGTGAGGTGGGAATGGGAATGAGGGGGCAAGACTAGGGGAATGATGCAGGAACGGAAATAAGGCGGGGTATGGAGTGAGGTGGGGTCGGAAATGAGGTGGGGTCGGAAATGAGGTGGGGTCGGAAATGAGGTGGGGTCGGAAATCAGGTGGGGTCGGAAATGAGGTGGGGTCGGAAATGAGGTGGAATGAGGTGGGGTCGGAAATGAGGTGGGGTCGGAAATGAGGCGGGGTCGGAAATGAGGCGGGGTCGGAAATGAGGCGGGGTCGGAAATGAGGCGGGATCGGAAATGAGGCGGGGTCGGAAATGAGGCGAGGTCGGAAATGAGGCGGGGTCGGAAATGAGGCGGGGTCGGAAATGAGGCGGGGTCGGAAATGAGGCGGGGTCCGAAATGAGGCGGGGTCCGAAATGAGGCGGGGTCCGAAATGAGGCAGAATCGGAAACGAGGCGGGGGCGGAAATGAGGTAGGGACGCGAATGAGATGGGGTCGCGAATGAGACGGGTGAGGAACGAGTGGAGTCGGTAAAGAGGTGGAGAGGGAGTGAGGCGGGAACCGAAATGAAGGAGGGACAGGAATGAGTCGGGATCGGAAATGAGGTGGGGAGATGAGGCAAGGACGGGATTAAGGTGGAGATGGAAATGAAGTGGGGATGAAGATGAGGCGAGGCGGGGCGGGGCCGGAGGCGAGGGAGGAATGAACGAGGGGGCGAGGCCGGAGGCGAAGTGGGAACAGTGAGGGCGTGGCAGAGGCGCGGCGTAGCGGACGGAGAGGACGGCGAGGAAGGGACGGCAAGACGGGAACAAGTACAAGAGCGAAGAGGACACGAAAGCGTGTAGGGGCGATGTTGGGGCGGGAATGGATGCGAATGGTAGTGGTGTGGGGCGGTGGCGAGATGGGGAACAGGATTGCGGCGGGTACGGCGTAGTGTATCTTAAACATTGATAAGACTATCGATAGTTGTCGTTAGTTGAACTAACACTGGCTGTCGATATTGTGGCCGATAGTTTTTGATAGTTTTAAGTCTTTGCAGTTTTATACAGACAATAATCTTTTAATAACAAAAAATACTGAGAGCATGCAAACTGGACATAAACATATAAAACAATAAATGAAGAAATATTTGTTTCTGAGTTATGTAGTACCAATATTAATTTATATATTTTTACAATGTATAATTATATGACTTTGTTTGCTATGAGTTGTATTGGTGAAATGATCCTATTTCCTAATTATTTAATATACTATTTTAATTGTACATATTTATAATTTTACGATTATATATCATATATATTTCTAAATTGTGTACATAACAATATACTAAATTTACATTATTATAGACTTACTTCGTAAGCCAGTGGAATCTGTGATCAAATTTGTTTGTATTAATACTTAATGCTTTTATATGAACATTCCATTACTAAAAGTCTAATACTAGTAAAGTAATTTATTTCGCAGGAATCTGTCTAAAAACACAAATTTCTATCTAAACTCAAATAATTATCCAGAGTATTAGAGAATTAGTCTCTATTTATTAAAACGAGAAAATATTGATTCTATAGATATTCTATTACGATAGTATCGAAAACCATCGATAGTGAAATAATCGATGTTTAAGAAACACTAGTGCCGAGCCGAGGCGGAGCGGGCATGGCGGCCGAGGTGAATGGCGGGGGTGAAGGGAGCGGAGGCGCGACGGGGGCGCCAGCGAGGAGGGGCGGAGCGCGGGAGGGGAGAGCCAGAGGCTCAGGCGGGCGTGGGGTGGAGGCGGAGGCGGAGGCGGGGTCGCTCCAGGCGGCCGATGCCCAGGCGACCACTGTCCACTGCTGTCCCGTCCCTGCGCGGCGCGGAGGCGCAAGGGAAGTTAACCCGAGCGCCTCTGATTAGCGGATTTCCGAGGGCGAGCAGGTGGCCGCCAGAGAGCGCTTTCGCGCCCGCCCCGCCCCGCCCCGCGCGCCCTAATGAAGTGCTACTCGTCACACGGACAGTTAATTAGGGCCCTTCTCAATTAGCCCAGTTGAACTTGCTGCGCTGCTCGCTGCTCACAGTAGTCGCTCTGGGAAGAGGGGACCGATTTTTGAAGGACAGCTCCCGGCTGAGACAGCTCAGGGCCCCGACTGTTGCCGCTGAAGCGACTCTCATTGGGATTGATTGATTGATTTTTCGTGTTTCCGGGCGCGTCAACTGCTATGGTCATTAGTCCCGTTAGTGTAGTGCATGTTTTTCTCTCGGGAGATGGCGGTGATCTTCCCCCGCCGGATGGCGAGATCCGGCGCCGACCTACCGTCGGATAGTGGGGTTTCCCCCTAACCAGGACTCTCCCACCAGCGGGGCACCGCCCCTGCCGAGACAAGCTCTAAGCTCCCGACCGGTCTCCCGGAATATGTGGTAGTGTAGTGCATGTTAGTGTAAGTGTGTGTGTAAAGGGAGAGGATAGGACAAGGAAGAGGAAGGACAGATCGCGCGCGGTCCGTGGCCCGTTTGGTAGGGTACTGCTCCGGCATTCGCCTGGTGTTGATCGGAGAAACCACGGAAAACTACCGATCAGAGCAGCCGGCCGCTAGAATTCTCCTCCAGACAGCGACTGAATTCGACCTAGCTGGAAAGCTAGTGTCGAAAATCCTGTCGCCGTCAGGACTCAAACCTAGGACCTCCCGGTCAGAGGTGCTGCAGTGACATCAGTTGATGCACTGAGCTATCGCTCCCGGTCTCTCATTGGGTAGGGCTGCGATTTGTTGGTGGTGAAGTTGCTAAATGGAATTCACTTGTTCTAGAGAAGAGGATTTTAGTGACAGGTTGCTCCGATCGGTAGTTTTCCATGGTTTCACCGATCAATATCTAGTCCCTCTGACCGGGAGGTCCTAGGTTTGAGTCCCAATAGTGGCAGGATTTTCAACACTAACTTGTCAGCTAGGTTGAATTAAGTCACTGTCTGGAGGAGAATTCTATCGGCCGGCTACTATTATCGGTAGTTTTCGTGATTTCTCCGATCAACACCAGGAGAATACCGGAGCAGTACCAACAAACAGGCCTCGAACCGCGCGCGATCTTTCCTTCCACTTTCTTGTTCTATCCTCTTCCCTTACTTGCACACACATTTACATGCTCTACACTACCACAAATGCTGGGAGACCTGTCGAAAGGTTAGACGTTGTTCCGGCTGGCGCAGTGCCCCAGCTGGTTGGAGATACCTGGTTGGAAAACCGCGCTAGCCATCGGTAGGTCGGCGCCGGATCTCGCCATCCAGTGGGGGAAGCTCACCGCTACCTCCCGAGAAAGAAACATGCTCTACACTTACGGGACTAATGACTTTAATAGTTGACGCACCCGGAATCACTAACAACCAATCAATCCAATTAATATCAGGCGAATGCCGGAGCAGTACCTCAGTTAGAAGCAGGCCACGGGCCGTGCGTGTAGTTCTTCCTCATCCTTTTCCTCTCCACTACACTCTCAACACACATTTCCAGTAAAATAATCTGCCACACACAGCTACAGACCTGTCTGGATCGTACTCCTTGTCCAAGCTGAGTGGAAATACGTGGAGAGGGAAAGTTACTAGCTGACGTGAAGGTTGGCGTCTGATCTCATGTTCTACAAGCTGACGTGATTCGTACCGTCATCTCCCAACACAACATATACACCGGACGGGACTATCAACTATAAGAATGGACGCACGGAAAAAACAATAAATAAATAAATAAATAAAAAAAGGCACTTGGACATGTTTATATTGCTGGTACTTGTGTGCTCTGCCGTTAATTTTTTATCGTATAGTGCTGCAAGTCTACATTCCGTGAATATATAAACACAAAAATTAAAAAAAATATTGATGACAAAGATAGCAAAGTTGTAGCCAAAACTATAGTTTTCAAATAAAATAACAAATAAATTCCGTTACAGAATTAGTTTTATGTCATCACAAATATAATAAGTGTAAGTATTGAATCTTATAGCGCAATTCAGTAAATGCATTCACTTGAAATTCTAGGTCAAATTGACAAATATAAATAACAATTAGGCAATACATAATAATATAAGTTATTATAATACAATGATCTAAGCTTTATATAAATTAATATATTACTGATATTTTCAAGAAAATGACTCAATTTCAACGAGAATTATTGTAAAAAATGTTAATGTTTCTTAAAGAACTATTTCAATTTGTTTTGTGTAAAACACCAAATGATGCAGTGATTAGAGAAGATGCCGTATAAATGTTTTGTAAAAACATTAAGAAGATAAAGCTCTATCGTAAAGATCGAGTGACATTTGAAAGTATTTTTGTATTTTCTTATAAAAAAGGGATGTATATACATTTTCAGCATTATTTTCATGTATAATTTTTCATTACTCCCTTCATTTCGAAAAAAACATTAGCATATATTTCCCTTTCTCACGCGATACCAAGTATTAATTGCACCTTCTCATTGAAACTTTCTGAAGCCACTTATATACTAAATTATAAGCCACCGAAACTAAAGTAGAATGTTAGCGTGGGTCAAGGTTAAAACTGGAGTAATGCATCGATTATTCCCGTTGACTGGCTGGCTACCTACTACAATGAACTATGTACACTCCTGAATTCTTCAGTTTTATTGATTTTTCACACGTTATTTTATGGCTATCCAACTGAAGTACGTATTTATGCAAGCCAGAAAGGACTCCGACCGCTTATTGAGAAGCCTTTGACTACACCATGCCATTTACTGTAATTGAACTTAGCAGAGAGTAATTTTCCGTTGTGGCCTTGAAATCTCAGTCTCAAAAAACTAACTGATTTTTTTCACCACTGCCTTTCAACATCCCAACCAAACATTTAATGCATGCGAAGTGGCTTAATATGTATGACATTGGGACGGAGGAGGAAACATGGGGAAGTAAACTAGTTTTTGTATACCTTGGCTTTTTCGATGCATTCTTTCATTAAATTGTTCATGTTTGTTAAATGGCATAATTACGATTATTATCATTACGTCATCGCGAAGTATACCATCGTGGCTACTGAACGCCACTCGCCTTGTATTCATGAAGAGAATGACTCACTTCTGTCGTTCTTTCGCGGTATGCTCGCTCGTGTGAATATTTGAAGGAAACTATTGTCAATTATAACGCAATCACTAAGAAAATCCATAAAACTGTTCATTTCCATAGATCCTCAACATATCTAACACGGGGGGAGGCAAAAAGTTCATATTGAATATGGCTGCACAAGAAGATGCCAATAAACATGAAGAATTGTATAGAACTTTTAAAAATGAAAACTCCTGAAATTAACTTTTAGAATCTTACTCTATTGTTCGCATCTACTTATACTCACAATTATTTTACTTTCGAACGCCCATACTTTATATGGCTTGTCGCGGAAAGTAGATTTGGTGTATTTTGTTTTAAATGAATTGAATTTCTTGCAAATATTGAGATGGAATTCTGCGGGAGAACTTCATACACTTTGTAATAACAAACCATAATAAAAATTTTCCGAAAACATTCTAATTACAATAGAAATCTAATATATCATTAAATTTCCTACATTTATCGATTAAAAAATTAATCTTTTCATAAAGCTAATTGTAAACCAAATACTTATCACAGTACACTAGTTTCAATGTTGCGAAATTTAGTAATAATTAATTAACAATAGAATTAATGTCGTACAAACAATTGTTTTTTGAAAAATTGCACACTTGTATCTCGCATGTCGTACGCTCTGCAATGGCTCAGTTACAACATTCGTTGCCTCTGCAGCGTCATTGATCTGAGGGCCGTAGATTGACTGGTAGGTTGACGGTGACGAGTTTACACAGAATGTCCGGGGAGGAAACGTCGAAAATTCGAAAATAAGCATTTTTTGTCTAATGAACTACTGGGATATTCTGAATGGTTGAGCCGCACTAAGCATTCAAAAGTTGGTTTAAAAATGCCTTCTACGCCAAAAATTGCATATTGTTGCTTATTATTTACAAAGGAAATGAATATATTTGTTCAGAAAGAAAAAATATCCCAGAAATAAAAAAAAACAACATCCAATTTACACAATTCAACTGCTTTTTATTATCCTAGCAATTCATTACACAAAATATTCTTAAAATTGTGTTAAGAGCTTATTTTCGAATTTTCGACATTTCTTTCCCGGACACCATGTATAAATGGGTCGAATTCAGCCGCGGACTAAAGGAGAATTCTAACGGCCGGCAGCTCTGATCGGTAGTTTCCGGTTGTTTTTACTTTCTCGCTTTATTCCGGTTTATACCCAATGGAATAGTAAACAAAGTGGCCACACATTTTCCCTTCTCATCCTTGTCCCCTTCTCTCTTCTTACAAACACAAATACTTAACTCCACTTAGAACCACTCCACTGCCACTTAAGCCGGGTGCTTAAGAGTAGGCATGTCAAAACGCGCCCGCACAAGCTACTTGCCCGCCTGAGAAGCCCCACGCTCCTGCGAGCACGGACAACTTCCTCTAACTCCGCAATCATTTCACTTCCAAATCCAGAAAGGGATGTATACGGGCTATCTAAAGCGACGCGTGAAGGGGAATAGTGGCTTAATACGAAAATATGTTTCCCAGATTTGTTAAATAATAATAATAATAATAATAATAATAATAATAATAATAATAACTTTATTTATGACTATTTGTTCTATCAAACAACTGATTTTTGAATTATGTATCTTTAGTACTATTTATTACTACTTCACGCTTATTTTCTTTTTAAAATATGGATTGTATAAAAAGTTTTGCCAAGGGATAGAAATATTTTTGAATGGAGAATTCGTTTCTAGTTTTCATTTTGTGTTTTTAATCATTCAGTTATTTAGTATTTATTATATTGTAATTATTATAATGCGAAATAAATTAACAATTCTCGCTTACGAACGGACATCGCTTTTAACAGACAAGAATCTTTGTCTGTTAAACCTCCTAACCAGAACGTAGAAAATTAATGTTATTACATCACTCTTGTGTAAACACGATTACAAAATCAAGATAATTTCGATTCAAAATGTTTAATTTTTATCTCAATTGAGAATTTGAAATCTGATGTATCATATTATCGTGAATCACGTATTTGCTTTAAAGAGAAAATGGGGATAATATAGCTAAATTTGTTACAATAACTGTCAAGAAACTTCTCCTAAAGACGGTCATGGGCCACGTATTCAGTGACTTACCGCCACCCCGGAGAAATTTGTACAACCCTTACTTTTAAACCTCGCGCCAATGTCTGTGCCCGCGAGCTCTGGTAAGCTCGTTACCTTGCCCACGACCTTGACATGCCTGGCTTAGAGCTTGTCACGCCTGGGGCGGTGCCCCAAAGGCGGAGTTACTCAGAGAGGGGAAACGCGCAGGTCGCCGTGTTGGTCAGCTCCGGATTTATGTTCTAGCTGAGGACCGCCATCTTTTGGGACGCAACATTCAGAACTAAACTTGCGGGACTAATGGCTACTGTAGCGATGCGCCAGAAAACAGTAAATTTTCAATTGACTTGCACTTCTGTTACAATTGTCACTAATACTACCGTTGCCACTATCACTAATGCTACCACAATCACTAGTTCTATCATTGTCACTGTCAGTAGAAATTACGTTACCAATATTATTACCACACTCTGTTCAACTTGTACCATCGTTACTACTTTATCTCCAACTACGTACGGCTTCTGTTACCACTATTACTGTCACTACCACTACCGTTGTAACGTTTACTACCACTACTTGTTCCTGTTTTTTGGCTTCACAACCCACTATGGGCCTTAGCCGACCGGCGGTGACCCGGCCTCTCGGCCATGGGATAAGGGGTCGTGTGGTGAGCACGACGACGTACCTTCACCGTATGTATACTACTATTGTCACTAATACTAGCTGCAGTACCCGGCGTTGCTCGGGCATTTATTACAGTAAATTGTTAGACAGGAAGAATAATTCTTTTAATGCCCGGCGGCGGGGTCTGTCTCTATCTCTTCCATTGTATTCCTTCTCCACCCTACTCCTTTCTGCCAAGCCCTGCCCTGCCCTGCCCTGCCACGCCACACCACACCACGCCACGCCACGCCACGCCACGCCACGCCACGCCACGCCACGCCACGCCACTGATAGCCCCGTCTTTTCTTGACCCCCATTTGGAAATTTCTGGTCTACCTCCCTCACTTTTCCATAAAAAAATACGTATATTATATTATATTATATTATATAAATCACGTATATTATTTTTGTAGAGTTTTATAGATTATTCAATTTTTAAACACTTTCAAACTCACAATATTTTCTGGCCACTTTGTATAAAGCACGGACTGAGGATAATGCATGTACATTGACATTATTTACCACTTTAGTTACGGCTTTCTTTCAGATGTTCCACATTCGTCCAGAACTAACAAATCACCAACGTTCACACAGGGACATTACATAACATTATTCAAACTCTAATGAATTTCGTAATAATTCTGGACATTGATGAAATCAGTAGTCATCCGTCATCCTCTGGTGGCACGCAGCTAAACTATTGACATTGATGCACTCTTGAATCATGATGTAAAGCTAGACCAAAAATGTCCAGAAAAGTAATTAATTTGTAAATATATTACGTTTTATGGTTGTAAAACAAGGCCTATAGTACTCCAGACCTTTAAAGGATCCTAGCACAGATGTTTCATCCGCAATGGTTCAGTAGATCAAGAGTTTACCGCGCTGTAATACAACATGCTTCTGACTTTATATACTTGTATAGATTACCTCACAACAATCGTTAACTTCACCACCATCATGTCAGACGCTGTGGCTCAAGGCATCGCTATCCCTTGCCACCAATACTCCCGCCGCCATTTACGAGTGCATTGCTCCTTCCAAGCCAAGCATCTACAATTCCGCCGCAAGTGACGGCCCCTCTTCCGCTGCCTCCTCCCATCGAAGCCGATCGTGGGCGTTCCTCTCGCCGCCCCGCCGCCGCTGCAAGAGGCCCAGCTGCGGCACTTTTCCGCGCAATTGAATTGCGTCATAAAAGCACTTAGGTTGAAACAGGCGGCGGCGGCGGATCCCATATCGCTGATCCGTTACAAGCCCTGGCGATGGGGGGGGGGGGCGGCGACGGTCGGGGGCGGCGGTGGCGGCGATGGCGTACACGATGGCGGTCACAATGGCGGCGTCTGCGGCGATGAGGACGACGGCGGTGGCGATGGCGATGGCGGCGGCGAGAATGGCGATGGCGGTGGCGATGGCGGTGGCGGTGGCGGTGGTGGTGATGATGGCGGTGACGATGACGAGGACGGTTGCGGCGGCGATGGCGTTGGCGATGGCGGAGGCGATGGTGATGTCTGTAGTGATGGCGGTGGCGATGGCGATGGCGGTGACGATGGTGGTGGCGATGGTGATGTCTGTAGCGATGGCGGTGGCGATGGCGATGGCGGTGACGATGATGGTGGCGATGGTGATGTCTGTAGCGATGGCGGTGGCGATGGCGATGGCGTTGGCGATGGCGGTGGCGATGGTGATGTCTGTAGTGATGGCGGTGGCGATGGTGGTGACGATGGTGGTGGCGATGGTGATGTCTGTAGCGATGGCGGTGGCGTGACGATGGCGTTGGCGATGGCGGTGGCGATGGTGATGTCTGTAGTGATGGCGGTGGCGATGGCGATGGCGGTGACGATGGCGGTGGCGATGGTGATGTCTGTAGCGATGGCGGTGGGGATGGCGATGGCGTGGACGATTTCGGTGGCGATGGCGTTGGCGATGGCGGTGGGGATGGCGATGTCTGTAGCGATGGCGGTGGCGGCGACGATGGCGGTGACGAAGGCGTGGACGGTTTCGGCGGCGTTGGCGTTGGCGATGGCGGTGGCGATGGCGATGGCGATGGCGATGTCTGTAGCGATGGCGGTGGCGGTGGTGATGGCGGTGACGATGGCGAGGACGGTTGCGGCGGCGATGGCGTTGGCGATGGCGGTGGCGATGGTGATGTCTGTAGCGATGGCGGTGGCGGTGGCGGCGACGATGGTGGTGACGAAGGCGTGGACGGTTTCGGCGGCGTTGGCGTTGGCGATGGCGATGGCGATGGCGATGTCTGTAGCGATGGCGGTGGCGGTGGTGATGCCGGTGACGATGGCGGTGGCGATGGCGTGGACGGTTTCAGCGGCGATGGCGGTGGCGATGGCGGCGACGATGGCGGTGTCGATGGCGTGGACGGTTTCGGCGGCGATGGCGTTGGCGATGGCTTTAGTGATGATGGTGATGTAGGCCGTGGTGATGGCGATAGCGGCGACGATAGCGGGGACGGTGTCGTCGGCGATGTCGGTGGCGATGAGGTTGGCGATGGCGGCGGCGACAGCGGCGACGATGACGGCGACGGTGGTGGTGGCTATAGTGGTGACGTTGGCGGCGACGGCGGTGACGATGGAATGGTGGCGGTGGCAATAGCGGTGACGGTGCTGGCGACGGTGACGTCGATGGCGGCGCCGATGACGTCGAAGTTGGCGGCGACGGTGGCTGCGGCGACGGAAGCAAGTAATACCGGCGGGGGCGACGATGGGGAAAGCAGCGGCCGGTCGCCTTCGCTTTTCTTCCCGCCCTTCTCTCGCTGGTATTAACTACTCAGAATTTCCAAGATCTGTTGGAGCTCAGAGGGAGTCAACCGCGACTTTCGACGCCTCTCGATGTGGGCTTTTCCAGCTCCATGTAAGAAAGTGTTTTGAGGAAATTAATAATGTATAAATGAGAGTAGAAGCCTTCGCGATGGGCGTCGATTGACTTTCTTCCTTTGCTTCGTTAAGATGGATTCGATTGGATGTAGAAGAGTGATGCAATGCGAGTTGTATTCACTTATACCAGCGATTCTAATTATTCAAAACTTGATTCAAAAGCGTCAATTAATTTTAAAAATTTTAACTAGATCATCACATTGCAAAGAATTTAGTTTATGTATTGTTTTTGCAAGCTGTTGGTTAAAATGTTTTCTGTTCTTTGGAAAATTTGAGGATCAGTGACGGGTATTCAGTATTGTTCTGTATTATATTTTTCAGTGTTAAATTATTCAGAATCATGAATTATTCATCATTACTTGTTACAATATTTTAACTAACGTTTAACTAATAATTTTGTGAAAGCATATTACAAAAACGGCTCCTTAAGCAAACCGTTCTGTATGGATTCAATTTTTATCTAAATATTCTTGATCAAAAAATCCTAAATTTTCAGATCAAGAGTTTTAATACCTAACACCGAATACATTATATATTCGCAGGAATTAATTAAATATAATATGAGCAATATTGTTTCATGCCTTTTTCAACTTATATCGGCATTACATTAGCATTGAAATGGAAAAATCATATTAAACCATTGTATATTCATTTGGCATTGATATTTCACAATTAGCTTCACTTTAATGTCATAGTTATATATATATATATATATACACACACCTTCTGTGCTTCGACTTCGAGATCAATTACATTGTAAAGTTAATATCACGTTAAGATTTAAATCGAAAATATAAAGCATTATGGAAATAAGGTAGTGCTAAATTAACGACTTAATTAATATTAAGCGGAAAATAACCGCTTCAAATTTTTTCAGAAGTTTCATTTGTGAATCGATGTTAATTTATGGTGCGAGGGATTCCTTTGCTTCGAGTGTGCAAATATATCACTGCATACATTACTTTGTAGAATGTTAAACATTGAACATTGTAATATTTCCAGTATAATTTTTTCACTAACAAGTAATTAAATATATATTAAAAGATGAGTTTCACTGTTTTAAATTCATAACAGAAAAAAGGCGACAGTGTTTGTCCAACGCGAAAGATACGTTTATCTCTTCCTCTTCCCAGAAAATTCCCCAACAAAAAACACACACGACCCTTATTTCTTTCACAAAATATAACATGGCTAAATTTCCCACGCGGTCTCATAACAGAAGCTTTTAAAGTTAAAGACTTTTAAATATGTTGACAGGTCCCCAGGGCAATAAACGTATGTGCCACGAGCCATATTTTTCAAAAGACTTGAACCGCATCTCGCTTCGGGGTCACAACATTTTGTTCGTGGAGGGGCCTCGTTTTTTAAAGAAAGACCATGACGTGCCTCGGAAAATAAGTTGCTCGTACATGGTTTACATCTAAGGATAGTGTGCTTGTTATAATAATAATAATAATAATAATAATAGTAATAGTAATTTTATTGGTATTGCTATTATTTTCATTATTATTGACTTGATTTCTCAGTTAAACTGAGCATAAGGAATCTGTGTTTGGTGTCTTAAAACGAGATTCTGCTCTTATAAAATGGAAATTCCCTGTATCCCATTTCAGCTTACTGTAAATATCTTCAAACAATGTGACAAGTCTGACGTAATATTGCCTTTTCTCCAACAGCTAGCAATTTTATTGGTAGTTCCAATTTTCTCATTTTTTTTAAAGAAGTTTTCGATATCACTCTCTCTGATGAGATCACCAAGGCTAAGAACTTTTTTCAACTGACAGATGTTTCAATTGCGTTGCCAACTCCTTGTACTTTCGGATCTATAATTCAGTTTTCCTGATGCTATGGGTCAGAGGAACTGCAATATCAATTGTATATTGTTTATATATTATATTTTATTCGCTTTATCAACGAGGAGGGTATCACGCCGATTAGAATCTACTGGTATGTCCATGATAACAAATCGACCCCAGAATATCACTTGTTTGTTTGTTTCCAGTACAGGGGCTAGACAATATTTGTACTATGGCGTAGAAGAGTGAAGCAGCCCGTGTTTAACAGCAAGTTATTAATGTATCAATTTTGTGAGTTGGTTGTATCTTCCAAACTGTGCTTTATCTGATAATGCCGGATAGCCCGCCAAAATATGTTAAATTAATTCGCCATATGTTTCACATATTTTGCTTTGTCAATCACATTCACCTTAATTACATTTTTTCGTCGTTTTTGGTTCACAGAACCCTATCTTATATAGCCACTACAAACCCTTCAGTCTCTGAGTATACATATCCGTTTTATTAGCTAATGCAGAGACGCCGCTTATCATTATGTTGTTCTTTTAAATGGTTGAGGAATTTTACGTGTAAGATTTTCTGGTTCCAAGATTGTAGTTGATCTTGTGTATTTAGAATGCTTTTCGTGGCGTTACAAGAAATATTATTTTTATTATTATTATTATTATTATTATTATTATTATTATTATTATTATTATTATTATTATTATTATTATTATATTATATCATATTATATTATTATTATTATTATTATTATTATTATTATTATTATTATTATTATTATTATGAATAAGGAGGCGAAAAGTGCCCCCAAACCAAATTGATCATCGCGATACTCGAGATGAAAGAGAATAAAAAAATTGCTGTAAATTCCCAAAAAAATCAGCCTCCTAGGGCAATTGCAGAGGTACAACAAGAAACATGTTTTTCATTTTTTATTTTTTTTCAGCTTCTATTACATGTATCACGCTGAAACAAATTGCAGAGGTGAGAAAAAATAGTTTAATTTGAAGGTATTTTTGTCAACTAATTTTGACTGTAATTGTGATTGAAAATGTTTTCACCAATGTTTAAACAATTTAAAAATTTAAACAATCTTTTTGTAAATTATTTTTACTTATAAAAATTATCAATATTAGTTTTGCAATGTAGCCCTCCTTATTTGGGGTAAGAAATTTGCACAGGATTGTACTCTGTGCTGTACGTAATTGTTTAATATTGCTTGAAAAGTTTTTACAAATTTACCTTCAAACGTGTTTAGATCATGAACAAAAAATTAAATCAACTTGCTAATAGTACTGTGGGTTAAGAGCTTTTATAAACACACATCAGAGCGTTTACGAAGCTAATAAAACGCATGGCATTACCTCTTGTTTTTTCAGTTGAACTGAAATGTTTGTTATTTTGCTGCAATGAATTTAATTCCAGATTTCAGTGGGTGAGAGGGTAGTAGTTCTGTTAGAATTTCTTTTACAATGCGTGTGCAGCGTCGAAATAAACACCTAACAACTCTGCAGATGTTAATGACCTCGCGTTTCATAAAAATCTCATAAATTACATAGCAGTAATTTGGCAATACAATTTCACAGAAAAATCAGCGCAGTTAGAATTACAGATAATGAAATGGGGTGGGTAAATTGGGGCTGTGGAACACGTTCCATTACACATGAAATGTTAACGTAACGTTAGCATCATATTAAAACCCGCCCAAGTGGAAATGTGAGTTGTAATTTGTTTTATTCGCATTAATATTTTCTAAAATGTCGTACAGATTTACACGTTAAAGTTAATTAAATGTAAATTTTATGAACGGGAGTTGAATTTTTTACCTGTAAAAGAGTATTAAACTTTAATAATTTAACGTAGCTACATCGACGAAATGTCAAAATGTACTCTAATGGGTATGTGGATAGTA
This sequence comes from Teleogryllus occipitalis, assembly GCA_011170035.1. Lineage (NCBI taxonomy): Eukaryota > Metazoa > Arthropoda > Insecta > Orthoptera > Gryllidae > Teleogryllus > Teleogryllus occipitalis. Next base: position 39,971 of record BLKR01004614.1, on the reverse strand, counting down.
TTATTTGACTTTGCAATACATTTTGACTTAAATATTACTTAATTTAATTAATACATAATATTACTTCATTTTAAACAATATTTGTTACAAATGCCAATTTATATTACTCTGGAAAACATGGATGCACAATATTTAAAAGAAAGTTGTGGGTGGATGGATTTATGAAGCTTTTGTGGTTAGTAGATCTAAGGGATGATATTTCTTTGTCTCATTAATCCTCTAGGTTGTATGTTGAATGAATTAGTAATTACAGAATACTGAATACAATCGTTTTTAATGACACGATAACTTGACTTCAATATAAATTGTTTGAATAGTTTCTCCTTTCTTCACACAACACGACTATTTTTCCTTCAACACGACTATTTTTCCTTCAACACGACTATTTTTCCTTCAACACGACTATTTTTCCTTCAACACGACTATTTTTCCTTCAACACGACTATTTTCCCTTCGACACAACTATAGTCCTTACTCGTACCCGTCAATTCGTGCCCACCAACTCGACAACTTAGCAAACATACGGCTTTCGTTCTAAGCCTGTCTTAATTGTCACATCTTTACCACATTCGTAGACGATCGTGGGGAGAACATTTCACCCAGAACGATTATACAATTACCTACCTCAACGCCAAGGTTGGAACATCCTTATGGGATCGCTTGAACTGATCGTTTTTATTGCTGGCGGCCCCCCGCTCGTCCCCCCGCTCGTCCCCCCGCTCGTCCCCCCGCTCGTCCCCCCGCTCGTCCCCCCGCTCGTCCCCCCGCTCGTCCCCCCGCTCGTCCCCCCGCTCGTCCCCCCGCTCGTCCCCGCTCGTCCCACATATTACCCCCGCTCGTCCCCCGCTCGTCCCCCGCTCGTCCCCGCTCGTCCCCGCTCGTCCCCCGCTCGTCCCCGCTCGTCCCCCGCTCGTCCCCGCTCGTCCCCGCTCGTCCCCCGCTCGTCCCCCCGCTCCCCCCGCTCGTCCCCCCGCTCGTCCCCCTGCTCGTTCCCCCCCCCCGCGCGCTCGTCCCCATTCTTGTTCCACTCACTCGTTCTTGCCGTCTGTTCCACTTGCCACTCGCCCGCTCGTCCCCCTCTTGTCACCCCCCTTGTCCCACCCACTCGTTCCTCACGCTGTGTCACCCTCCTGGCTCACCTAAGTCATTCATCGTACACCCCCTAGCACCTTTTCTGCGTCCGGTCGCACTAGCGATGTACTCGCGTGCCCGTGCCCACGCCCACATGCGCGCGCCTCCTAACAAAGACGCATCGCGTGCGGCGGAGGGCCGCCGCGTCATCCTCCGCGCTGTAAATCGTGATTACCATCGCCGCTCACTGTCCTACTGCGCCAGCGGCAAAAATTGCCCGCGCATTCAAAGCATTCTACGCTGAATGAAGCTGCTTTACGGTCCGGTTCCCTGTTGAATACACTTAGTCTAATGCCTTCCTTTTAATTGGGATGTTCAACCTTTGTATAGAATGTCGGTTCTTGATTAGAAGTATGAAAAGGGTCCCTCAATGGAGGAAGTCAGATTGGGAATTTGTTGTGTTGTCCCTATTTTGCGCGGTGGTGGTGTTTTTTTTGAAATTATTCTTTTCATGAAAATAACTGAATTTCCAGAAGAATGGGATAAGTGACAAACCGGATAGGCCTGTAATTGAGAATGACAGCAGAATTTGGAACATTTACCGCATGGCTGGTTTTATTGTTTGTGTACTCTGTAATAAAAGGGTTTTATCAGATGATCCTAGAAAACGGAATGTAAATACACATGCCGGCCTATGCAACGTCGTTTATTGTTCCGTTGTTACTGGATTAATTAATTGTTTATACCGTGGAATAAAATTTTCCATTCGTCTTTCCATTGCAATTATTGATAGGAAATGGCAATGCAATTGCAATTATTGATAGGAACGTAAATGTACAATATAATGATTAGTGGCCAATTTTTGACATCTTGGAAAACAAATTTTATCCGTCGTTATGTGAGAATATTATCATATTTAATAACTGAATGGCTTTTAAATTTTAATGGAAGCCAATTGCTAATTACAGAGCGTAAATGAAAGTGCTCGAAAGTACCAACTTCAATTCACTGCCTTTTATTATAACAGAAGTTATCACAGGATGTAGTACTTTAACCCCTGTAAAAAGTATTAGCGGCACAATTGAAAGAAGGAATTTTGAGATTCAACTTATCATTGAAGTTAATGACCGAACTGTAAATGTTTATTGATATTTTACAAATTCATTTCCTAAAATTGCGAAATTTGCTTTGCTCTGTACGGTGTACATGGACGATTAATAGTGCCTGTGTAGAAAACGAGCTTATTAGCAAACATAACTTCAATCCGGAATAACATGATGACCGGAGACAGTTATGCTTCGTTCACGTAAGTGGACGATTTTTTTGATAGGTTGTAAAACAATTGAGGACGACCGCTTACCGCACGCATGTTTTCATTCTGATTCAGTGTGTGCAATTATAGATTAGGGAGATTTTTCACGAGTGATTTATTTTCCGACATCGTCACGAAAAATAATATTGTAAGAGTTGGTACAAGTCATATCGAAAAGCACCGGGAGCGGTAGCTCAGTGCATCAACTGATGTCACTGCAGCGCCTCTGACCGGGAGGTCCTAGGTTCGAGTCCTGACGGCGGCAGGATTTTCGACACTAGCTTTTCAGCTAGGTCGAATTCAGTCGCTGTCTGGAGGAGAATTCTAGCGGCCGGCTGCTCTGATCGGTAGTTTTCCGTGGTTTCTCCGATCAACACCAGGCGAATGCCGGAGCAGTACCCTACCAAACGGGCCACGGACCGCGCGCGATCTGTCCTTCCTCTTCCTTGTCCTATCCTCTCCCCTTACACACACACTTACACTAACATGCACTACACTACTACATATTCCGGGAGACAGGTCGGGAGCTTTGAGCTTGTCCCGGCTGGGGCGGTGCCTCGCTGGTGGGAGAGTCCTGGTTAGGGGGAAACCCCACTAGCCGACGGTAGGTCGGCGCCGGATCTCGCCATCCGGTGGGGGGGAAGTTCGCCGCCATCTCCGGAGAGAAAAAAATGCACTACACTAACGGGACTAATGACCGAAGCAGTTGACGCGCCCGGAAACACGAAAAAACCAATCAATCAATCATATCGAAAAGCAGATGAGAAAATGTATGCGAATGAATGAAGTCATCCAAAGATTGTACACGGAAAGGCCATAAACACCGAATTAACAAGAGCTAGAGTTGTTTACTGTCATCATACTTTTAATTAAACTCGCAGAACACTACGTTTTGATAAAAGAATTACACTTCTAAAAAGTATTTCATAAAAAGGATGTTTTTAAAAGTGCTTTCCTTACTTTGAAGCTAGGTAAATGCATTGATTTCACTCCAACATTCTAGAGTGGATGAAATAACAAAAAGCTCATCTCAAACAGGTTGTTCCACATTTGTGAAATGAATGTGAATCATTTAACGTGTTACTCTCCGACCAAACAGCCGATTTAGTATTTTTACATTAATGAGTGTCAAAATGACCGACCACATGGTTGATCAGAGTGTAGAAATGTTTAATATCGTTCCCGCAAGGGATGTGAATGTTACAGTGACTGCCAACCACATTTGTCGCATGTTAGGGGCACTGAGGTCATAGTTGTAAAATAACAAAATCCTTTCCCGACATTCGTGTTATTTCTGTCACGCAATTATTATTACCTGGAACTTTTGTGATAGATAATTTGTTATTGGGATCGTTCTTAGTATATGTAAAACTTTGCAATACCTTTTTTTTTTACAAATTATCCATGTATTGATGTTTTATTAGAGAGACACTACGCTATTTTGGAATATTAAGTTCCTTATTAAGCCAACCTGGATAGCCGAGGTGGCTAAGAGCGTGTACCGGCTCAGCGTTTCGGTCCGAAAGAGCGTGAGTCCGAGTCCCGCCTTGGGGATGGTTGTCCTTTGTCTCTCATTTTTGTGCCTCGCGTTCTGCTTACACGAGATCAGAGGAGCCCGTAAGTATGTTCGTGTCTAGTGTATGGTCGAATACGGTCCATCAGGACGTAAAAAGGTTAGCCGGCTGTTGGCTGGATAAAAGGCCCTAGAAAAGGAAAGTTCCTCAACAAGTGCGCGAAACAGATCATTCGCACACACGTCAAGTTTGTATCCCGAGAGCGCATGACGCACAATCTCCTCACGCACGCGTTACTTTTACTAATGTTGTTCGTGAAAGATGTTACACTCACGCTCCATTCATCACTCGCTGCCTGATGTTTCGTTTGTCATTAGTTTGAAAGGAAAAAAATGGCTATTTCGCACCCGGAAACAAATTATAAGAAACAGTGTTACGCGCACGGTGCAATAAAAATATTTTTTATTAAAATAGAAACAAATACAGTTGCTTCATTAGTGAATGCATGAAAAAATAACATTATATTCAAAGTAGCATTACATCTGCGCACGTTTTCTTGAGTAACAGGATACCATTCCAACATTTTAACGATAAATAGTTGAAAGGTATTACAAAAGTTAAAACAATGTTAAGTTAAAACAAGAACAACAACAACAACAACAATAATAATAATAATAATAATAATAATAATAATAATAATGATAATGATAATGATAATGATAATGATAATGATAATGATAATGATAATGATAATGATAATTAATAATAATAATAATAATAATAATAATAATAATAATAATAATAATAATAATAATAATAATAATAAAATTAAAATACGCGAGATTAGTAACATTTTAAAAACTAGATATTTTCGTTCCCGAGTTATAGGAAAATTATTTGTAACGGTGAACGAACTGCAGATTTGTTTTTTCTGTATTGCTAACAGCATAGTTTTATTGAGCTCTCTTTTTGTTTGTAGTGGTAGGAGTACACCTGAGGGTGAGTTTCTATATTGTTGCACTTATGGTAATTTGAGTGAAAGTACTTATGGTAAATTACTGGATTAGTACAGAGCAAGAGCATCTGAAAAATGTTCTTGAGTTAATGTTCTGATAAGAACCTGGCAAAACCTCCGAAAGTATGTTCTTTTTTCAACAAAAAAAAGTCATTCTAAAGTGGGTTAATGTGGGAAAGAACTCGTCCATCATGTCGGCCCATTTGCCAGAGATCCTGACAACCTGACTTCTTCGCTAATGCATCGGAAAGTCGCTTAAACGCAGGCGGTCGCGAGTAATCTCTTTAGATTTCCCGGTCAGAGAACTCGTTATCTAATGATGCACGTGTCTCGTGATATTAAGCCATTTATTCATGAGACGAAGTGTTATGTACAAATCTTTTTGACTGAAATACTGTAGATATAACAAGGTAGACAATGGCCCTTTCAAATTCATTAAGCACCTGTATGGGGTTTGCGAGTCATGCTTCAGACAGTGCTATACATTAATGGAAGACGATCTTGTGAAGAAAACAGAATTAACTACAAAGGACTATCGACATGCGTTTCTAAATGTATTCAGTTGTTACTTGCTATATTAAAACTTTTAACCACCGTTGTATTTACTCTGTCAGATTAAATATTTATTAAAGTGTTTGAACTAATTAATTTGAAATGTTTTCTCCAATTTTCGTCGTATTTTTGTAAAAAATAAAGTTATGTTGTAATATATTGAATAAAAAGTAACGAGAATATTGCAGTAACTTATAGCCGGTGAGTCAGCGTGCTGATATTTGTCGTGACAAAAGGAAGGATTATTAGACGAGTGTTTGCAGCGAGTGGGAACAGTATTCTCTCAGTTGTGGGAACAGTACTCTCTCTCTCTCTGAAATGTAAATCGTTGAACTTCATGGCAATAAGCAAGCCTCCTAACGTCATGCTTACAAAGGTAGAGCAACGTTCGTGGTTTAAAATGAAAGTGACACGAGGTTGGAGTACGCAAGAATGTTTTTAGGGACTGTGTGAACATGTGGTAATACAGAGTTGCCATACTCCACAGTCGCACGATGGGTTAGAGCGTTCAGATTCGGCAGAGATGATGTGAAGGATAACCCCATACAGGATCACCTCACGTGGAGACCTTATGCACCGCTGGAAATAGGAGATTCTGAAACATCAACCTTACTCACCGGATATGAGTCCCAGTGATTATGATCTCTTGAGAAAAATGAAAAAACCACTGCGCAGAGCCCGGTACAATACCAGAGAAATTATTCATGGTATGTAGAGCGGTCAATATGGGACGCCCACAATTGGCAAAAGGTCATTAATAACTGAAGCGATTATATTAAAAGTGTGTAAACGTAAATAACCTCTGTCAATAAAGCCATTTCAGAAAAAAAACATTTCTCATACTTTTTATCCAACCCTTGTATAATTAGGCTCATATTATAATAACCGGTACAAATGCATAAAATAATTAGAATAAGCATTATCACTCGGAATAACTGCAGTTCGCAAGGAAACCCATGATTTGATATGACGTGGGTAATGAGAATGATAGTAGTATAAAAGTTCTAGAAAACCAATTGATATTTTTTTAAAATTTATTTATTGAGTGATAGAAAATTACACAGATCAGTACTAGATTACTATCTCATGTGCATTTTCTGGCTTACACTGTAACTTATACTAAACTTAACATTAAAAACTTAAAACTAAACTACCTTACTAGAGGTGTAGGAAACTACAAGAGCCCCTACTATGAACAATTAGTAGAGAAAATGTTCAAGAACGCTTCGGAAGGAAATCTATTCTTAATTCTAGTAGGGAAGTCATTTATAGTGGCCAGGTTGTAGTGGACGGCTCGGTTTATTGTATTTAGGTTGGAGTAAAAATTATTGGAAAGATGGGCAATATGTCTGATGATCGGTGATATATTCAGTTCTTTATGAAGTTGGGCGTTGGAGATGAACCATGGGGCATGTGTTGTTAATCTGAGGAATCTATTTTGTACGATTTGAAGTTTATTAATGTTGGAAATGGATGCATTGGTCCAGATGGGACATGCGTAGAGCATTAATGGTCTGACTATTGCTTTATAAATTGTAACAGCATTTGTTAGGGATAGCCGACTTTTGGAGTTGATAAGGACTTTTAGTTGAGCTATTTTTATTTTTGCTTGTTGTTGTTTTAGTGTTATGTGTATTTTCCAGTTGAGTCTTGTGTCGAAGTTCATCCCGAGGTATTTTACTGATTGGTTTTGTGGTGTCCATGGAATTGTGTGTTTATTAATGTGAAGTGGTGGTGGGTGAGAAAATGGTCTTAGTGAGAATATTTTGGCAGTTGATTTAGTTGGGTTGAGTTTGATTTTCCACAATGTTGACCACTGGTCTATTTCATTTAGGTGATTTTGAATCCTATGGGTAATGGTCTTAAGTGAGTGGCTGAATTTGTAGATTGCGGTATCGTCGGCGAATTGTGCCAATTGGGTGTGTATTGTAGTGGGTATGTCAGATGTGTATATGTTAAATAGTGTGGGTGAGAGTGGTGAACCTTGTGGAAGGCCTGCTATTATTTTTCGGGGGTTGGAGATGTGATTTTCTACGGAAACTGTAAAGGATCTATCAGTTAGAAAACTTTTGATGAAGTTTACTAAGTAGATTGGTGTTCCCATTGTTCGGAGTTTGTATAATAGTCCTTCGTGCCATACTCGATCAAACGCCTGTGAAATGTCAAGAAATGAAACTATTGTGTGATGTTTGTTTTGAAACGCTGTGTGGATATTTTCTGAGAGCCTGAGTAGTTGGTGTGCAGTTGATACATGACTTATAAAGCCAAACTGGTGTAATGGAATAATTTGGGTTGATTGAAGGTAGCTATTTAACCTTTTTAGAATTAGTTTCTCGAGAATTTTTGAAAGTGTGGTTAGTAAACTTATCGGTCTGTAGTTTTCTACATTGCTATGATTTTTATATGGCTTTGGAATGGGTATTATGATTGAGTTTTTCCATACTATAGGGTAATATCCAATTCTTATTATTGAGTTATATATGTTGTTTATATAGGCTATAGTTGAGGATGGGAGGTTTTTAGGATCTTATTAGTGATTTTATCGTGACCAGGGGCTTTTTTTGTGGAAGTTTTTTAATTATGTTTTTTACTTCATTTGGGGATATGAATTTTATCTTCTGTGGCACATCATAGTTCGGGGCTGAAACTGTTTGTAATATCATCGCATGATCAGGATGAGTTGGTGTGTTGTTGAGCATGAATGTTGTTTCAAAATGATTGGCCAATGCTTCGGCTTTGTCAAAAGGGGCGAATTTTTTCCCCATTGACGTATTTAGAGGTGGGATGCTATTTTTGTTTTTTAGGAATTTTTTAGTGAACTGCCAGAGAGAATTATTGGTTGTGATTAATGATTTTATTAGTTTGTTGTAGGTTGAGCTATGAAAGTCGTTTATTGCTTTTTTTGTTATTGAATTTAAAATGTTCAATTCTTTCTTTAATTGTGGGTTTCTGAGTTTGGTCCATAATCTTCTGGTTCTGTTTCTAGTGTTGATTATTGTTAGTATTGTTTCTGGCAGTAATTTGTTAAGCGTTTTGTGAGTGATGAGGGGTCTATTGGCTTGTAAATTAATAGTGTTGGTAATTATATCGTGTAAGTATGAAATTTCCCTTTCTATTTCTAATGGGGTGTTAAGATTTTTAAAATTGGGGGTTTTACTTGTCATTATTTCCCTGAATTCCTTCCAGTTTATGTTGTTCGTGTTTAATATGTGGGTAGGTGGGGGTGGGGGTGGGGGCAGGGTGTGTGTTGAGATGACGATTGGTAAGGGGTCGGAATCCAGTTCAAATAGAGGTGTTGAGTAGTATGTGGTTTGTGTGTTCGTAATTGCGATATCCAAAATGTCTGGATGTTTGTTCGTGTCGTATGGATAATATGTTGGTTCTGGTGGGATTAAGGTTTTTAAATTTAGGTCAGTTATTAGTTTTAATAAGTGTCGGCCGGCATTATTTGTAATTCTACAGCCCCAACTGATGTTTTTTGCGTTTAAATCTCCAATGAGAATGGTGGGGGTGTTCAGTTGAAATAAAGATTCTATTTTTGTGACTTCTATTTTTATGTGTGGTGATTTGTATGCTGCTATTACTGTTATAAGTCTATTATTTAATGGGAATTTGATTGCTATTGTTTCTAAGCCCGGCGTATTAGGAAGGTTTACTTGTATGTATGGGAGAGATTTTTCGATAAGTATTAAGACTCCTCCTCCATTACTGTTAAGTCTGTCGGTTCTGATTGAATTGTAACCTGGTATGTTGAATACTTTATTGATTTTCAGATGGGTTTCAGTTATGCAGGCTATTTTGATTTGTTTAGCTTTAGAAAAGTTCGCTTTTTTTTATTGGTTATGCTATTTGCATTCCAGTTTAGTAGATTTATATTGCTAAGGCGTTGTACTGCTATTGTTATTATTAAAATACGCTGAGAATGAATTTTGTATGTTGCTTATAATTGATGGAATAATAGTGTTTATAATATTGATTATATAGGTTGTGATTGAATTAATTAATGAGTGCATAAATGAATTATTACTTTGATTAGGAATATGATGAGTTGATTGCCCGGGGTTTTGATTGAAATGGGTATTTGGATTTGTTCTAGGCGGATCATTCATATAAGTGAAGTTTGGAATTTGATTGTTTGATTGGAGAATTGGGAAGTTGTTGGTGGAGAATCGGGGTGCAGGAGGCCTGCCATTGTTTGATTTAGTTTTTAGATTCCTAGCATGAGCATTTGTTGGGGGGGGGATTCTATAAGCTTTTTGTAGAAGGGACATTCCTCGGTTCGAGTATCTCCGCGGTGGGGGCCCTTGCAGTTCTTACATATCAGTACTTGTTCCCGCTGGGGACAATTTACTGAGTAGTGATTTTCAGCACAGAAAATACACGCGATTGTGTGGTTGCAATTATTTTTAGTGTGTCCAAAGTCCAGGCACCGCAGACATTGAACAGGGCCTTTGTTTTTTTCGTCTTTGTTCGGGTTTAACACTCAAGTTACAAATTTGTTTAATTTGAAGCACTGTTTCAATACTGTGTCGACCGTCAAATTCCGCGGCAACAACAGGTATGGGGAAGTTGTTTTTATACAGTCGGTTAACACTAATTAATGATGAACACTTTTCCTTCAAGTCTTCGTATATTTCTTCTTGGATTATTGATGTGTGTAGGTTTTTAAACACTATAGAAAACTTCTTGTTAGCTGGGTCCTTATACGTGTGAAATCTCCTACTGGTATTGATTAAATATTTGATGGCCTTTCTGAAATCGGCAATGGTCCTGAACATTATTTTGATTCGGTTGTTTTTAATATCTGATGTGAACTGATTAGTTATTTTAGATTTTATTTCCCTGTTGAATTCAGAAATGCTTTCTATATCGTTAACATAGATAGGAGGAATTTTGACATTTTCGTTTTCTTGATTCGAATTGTCGTTAATGTAAGTGAACCTTGGTTCATTAATGAGTTTCTCTAGTGGTGCCTATCTGTTTCCAGTCGGCACTGAATAAACATAGTCTGTGTTATTTGATGATTTTTTGTTCGGTAATGATTCATCACTGGTATCGTTAAAACTTCTTTTTCCGCTGTTGTTTGTGAGTTTTGCATTGCTGCTACCGTTACCGGGTGGCATTCGGGCATTTTGGCCTAGGGCGAGGCCGCTGTCTAAGTCATGGTTACTAACTTCGGGTATGCCATTACCGGCATTGCTTTCGAGTGGTGTTTCAGTTCCCGGTTGATAGCCTCCGCTAGCCACGTTATGGCCGGACGCAGTGAGCTGCTGGTTACGGAAACTTTCCTGTTTTTCCGATTCTAGATGGTCCTCTTGATGAAACTGTGTTGGGCTGGAGGATGTGTCCATTTCGTTCGTGCCGTACACGGCCGCCATGGCCTCGGCGATGCACTGGCCTAAGCCAGGGCTGGGCGGCGCTGCACTGCCACTAATTATTGGATAAATTTGATTTGCTCTGTGCGGCGCACTGTACACAACACTTCACAATGGCACTAATACTTTAGAACTGTAAACTGAACAGACTTGTCGAAAAAGTATTTCACTTTCGCTGATACTGAGCAGAGCGGAGCGCGATGTGTACCCTACCGCTGCTCGGAACGAACTCCCCAATTGATATTAACGTAACGTTGCAACGGGCGTACGGAGGTTGTACGGAGAATTGAATTGAAACCCTATTTTACGTGACAAGACTCACCCCATGAGGCCTGCCCTTCCGTCTGACCACACAAATTTCGCTACGCTCCTTTCACCAACTAGGGAAGAAAGAAGGTATTATTCGGGGGACGAAATAGGGAATTCGAATTTAGGCTTCTTTTGCATGCAGTAAATCTACTAACATGGGATAGCCGGCTTTACTTCCCCTCCAAAGGAAGGCGTACGAAGAAGTTTTTCGTCCTTAAAAATCCACGGCTTCGATCGGGTTTGAACTCGCGAACTCATTATATAACAGTCCGATAGGCTAAACGATACACCATCGCCGCGTATCATTAACCATCGCCGCCGATGATACACCATTACCACTCATGGTGTAAGATGATCACATGGAGAAAGAGACCGAACAAGAGAGAGTGTGAGCGAGGGAGAGAGTGTGTGTGTGAGAGAGATAGTGATATATGCCTGAGTACAACAATTGTCGCTGCAGTGTCTCTGGCCATGAGGTTCTGCAATTCGAACTCATCGGGATTTTCGTCACAGGGTCGAGTTCGACCGGAGAAACCACGGAAAACTGTCGACCATTGCAACCGCCGGCGAGAATTCTCCTCTAGACAGCTGAATTCGATCTAGTTGACAAGCAAGTGTCGAAAATTGTGCCACCGTTGGGACTCGAACCTCGGACCTCCAGGTCAGAGAGACTGCAGTTGATGCACTGAGCCACCTCTCCCTGTATATAAGCGAAGAGAACCACCACCTCGCAGCTAACATAAACTATACTCATGGTCTAATGGTCAAAGATCTTGACGCACCCAAAAACACACACATCTCTCTCACTCACTCAAACCGTTGCAATGTCGGGGCAAGAAAGAGCAATTCGAATTATACTTCAATTCAATGCAAATTATACTACATAACCTTCACAGAATCTAAATTGTAAAAAAAACTTAAAAAAACTGGTGTCCTTATTCATATTACAAAAATGACATTAGACATTTGTTGACAGAAAAGTAAAAATGAAAAAACTTGTGGTATTCTGCATGTCCCTGAAAACTCGCGACATGGGGGTGACCAGAAAAATCAATACTTTCAAAAATATAAAATGTCGTGTAATCTACCATATGAGACGTTCAAAGGATGAAAATAACGCTTACCCAAGAGATTTAATGAAATAGAATATCAAATAGTTAAATTTCCAAATATTTTCGTTATTTTGCACATGACCGACTGTTTACACGACGGAGTAGAAATGTATAGAACGTCAAAAATATTGCCTACTAACTGAATTACTGCGACTGCATTGTTCAAAACATCTGTAGAAATCTTGCAACAGAAATGTATATATGCATGGAAAATAGATACTCCCAAAAATTTTGTTTCACCTCGAACAATATTTATTTTTCAAGACTGATGGCCGGCTTAGGTGGCTTAGAGCATCAACTGAGTCACTGCAGCACACCTGACCGAGAGCTCCTAGGGTTCGAGTCCTGACTGTGGTAGGAGTTTCTACACAAGCTAGATAGCTAGATCGAATTCATTCGCTGTCTACAAGAGAATTCTAGAGGCCAGCTGCTCTGATCAGTAGTTTTCCCGCGATTTCTCCAATTAATTCCAGGCGAATGCCGGAGAAATCTTCTAACAAAGGGCCAAGAACCGCGCGCGATCTTTCCTTCCTCTTCCTTCTCCTATTCGCACCCCTACACACATTTATACTTACATGAAATATACTACCGCTCTTTCGGAGATGAGTCGGGTGCTTAAAACGTGTCTCGGCTGAGGCGATGCCCCGCTGGTGGGAGTTACCTGATTAGGGCAAATCCACCCCATGATAAAACATGAAATACACTTATGGACCATAATAGTTGATGGTCCAGGAAATATTAATCTATCAATAGTACTGTGCACGTCATATGAGTATTTGGACGGTTAATATTCGTTTTGTACACTGACTTAAATATGTTTCTGATAATGACATTGAAATATTTTTCGTTTATCAAGATGTCTAAATGTTTGTATGTTGTTGTGTACAAATGTAGAGTATTCTGATATTCACTTGAACCAAAAAACCGACATATAATTCCTAAATATTTTTGTAATGAAAGACGTGTGTCAGACGATTGCTGTACAATATCTTTAAATACACACTAATTTTTTGCATTAAATGACAGTCAATCCTTGAACTTAAAAAAAAATCGCTACTTTCACTTCGCCAACTGTAACATCAGTAATACAAGGATATCCTTTTATGAAAAAAAGCACCTAAGAACTCCAGCGTAACCCATTACTAACACAAGCGACACAAATTTCTGATGGAGTACAAGCTCTATCTCGCATTAGTCTACCTAATGTTTTCTGAACAGCGATGGTATGCGTAGATGGTCTACTGTGCTTGAGCAGTGTGTCACTCTTCCCTCTCTCGCTTTCTCTCTCTTTCTCTCTCGCTCTCTCTCACTCTCTTTCTCGCCCTCCCTTTCTCTCTCTCACTCTCTTTCCTTCTATCTCTTTTTCTCTCTTTCTCTCTCTCTTTCTCTCCCCTTTTCTCGCTCCCTTTCTCTCTCTTTCTATCTTTCTATTTGTCTCTATTTCTCTTTCTTTATCTCTCTTTCTCTCTCTTTCTCTTTCTTTCCCTCTTTCTCTGCGTTTATTTAATCTCGGGTGTACGTAGTAAATGACCTATTATAATATTATATGAGACTGTAGTGATATGAATTTCGGGGCGTAATAATTTATTGAATTTTGCGTAATTGTAATATTGTTTAATGCCATTTATTACTAATTTTTTATTATTACTAATTTCCATGTGGATTTTGAAATCAGAAGTAATGGTAAATAGAACACTTTACTTATTAAGAACATGAAACATTTAAAAGACAAATATATGACTTTCATGCAATATGCAACGGAGGATTTTAACACCGTGAACTAAACTGAAACATGAACTCGAACTCGAAAAATTACTTTTGGGATTACCTCATAGTAGAACAATGAAAATGCGGATTTCAAAATTAGCATCCTATGATTCTGGTTATTTTGTATTGTTCCGTATCCCTGTTCGGACATTAGCCGTTTTAATGAGGTTCTTTTGTCTTTTCTAGAGAAGTTGCATTTGCTTTTGCATTTTACTCGAAGAGCTTATTTACTTAATTTTTCAGAACACTTAAAGCAATTTGCAACCGTATGTAGAATATACCGTCGTTAATACCTGGTCATTGACTGATATATACATGTCGCGCTCTCCACTTTGCTTGCAGCCTTCATCTCTTGTAGGATCTCAGAGTATAATAGCTCAGAGTAGTGCTCAGAGCGTAATAGCTGCGTTTCGGCTGGTCGGAGCTTCACTTAATGGACGGAAAGGGTCCCGCGTTCGTAAGCTCCATCTTGGCAGCATCAGGGACCATGGAAACCTACGGATGCCGGAATGACGCTTGAACGGGCGAAAGACCGTTGCCTACCAACACAAGCTCTTGGACTAAGTGGTCGATTAGTCTCGAAATGTCGGTAACCCTTCAGGACATATCTTGCAGTATATGATATTATTCTAGTAGATCTAGAAGAACATTACCTTAAATACTTCACAAGATTTAGCAAATTACCTTAAATATCACACAGTAAACTGCGAGTGGTAATGTGGGAACATATGAATGTTCAATACATCAAGGGCATCTGTTATGACTACAATATAATCATTAATTGCTTGTGAAGTCGGCATGAGAAACTTTGTTGTGATTTGATGAAGTATCAATTTTAAGGAAGCGATTAACACTTTTAAGAGTTTAACTTAACAACACTTCGAAAAATTGGAAAATTTTGAAACGTGTGTGCATATTTGGAACAGAGAGTATAGTTGCCAAAATATTTAAAGATAATTTTGTTGGTATAAATTGCTGGTGATGACATATGTTCACAAGCAAAGTTAACCAGAATAAACAGACTTGTGATAACACTGAACTAACTGGGGTGTTCTAGGCAAAAAATTGGCTAATGTTTAAATCGTCTTCTGTAATAATTTGTTTAGTGAGTGTGAATTTTAAAATAATATCTACATTATTCCGCATTTATCGTACTAGTATTATTTAATTATACTGTCAATTAATCTACTTATGTTATTAGGATACCTGAAGACACGAGAATATTTTGCTGGATATTCTGGAGTATTAAAATTCTGTATAACGTATTTTAATTTGCGCACGTAACATATTTATGATTTGAATAAAATTTCCGTAGTTTTAATTTACTGCTCGGTTTACAATTTTTTAATAATTTTGTAAGGCATGTTCATTATTTAGCATAGAGTTTCCAGAAATATAATATATAGAAGATGCTTCCACACGCTATGGATATATTATCACTACTTGTCTATGCCGTTGCTAGGTGATTTATCTTATTGTTTGTTTTTATAAGATGCATTCAGTAACACTGCGGGTTGTTGCTAAGCAAAGGGAAAAATAGATTCCTGTCATACAGCTAACCCTAAGCATTTAGTACCTGTCAGTAGTACCTGTCAGTACTACCTTCTGTACGAGGGTAAAATATTTAATTCCTACCAAAGAAATCAGTGCCAAGATGGATGAGAAGTGGAAAAGAAAAAAATCTAGTTCTTAAATTGTTTTAATATCGTCTTAAACCCTAAAATTATATTATTTAATTTACGTGTTCAATGTAACATCCACGAACATTTAACATTCAGCTGGCAACATTGTGTACCATACTGCAGTAGGGCTAAAGGGGTCACATAGACACCGCCGAATTATGTGCATAATTCATGAACTCCAGCGACCGCGACCGCAATGACAGAGTTGAAGGGGAAACTAGGAGACTCCAGGGGGAGGGGGCAAAAGCATTCGACAGTCCGGCACGCGAAACCCATTAATTAAATCGATTAATCTCCGAGGGCGTGCATTTTATTGCTCCCAAGATTACGAGGTCGCCCCACGCGCAGCTTTTGAGGAAGGGCGTTCTAGAAAACGAAGGAGGCGGAGGCGGAGGGGGTGGAGGAGGGTGCACCGTTGCGGGTTGCTGCGGTAATTAACCCTCTCATCAGCGGAGACAGCCCGTCGCGCTAATTATGACGCCAAACTTGCGAGGAGGCCGGGGCTCTGGCAGATCTCCGCGCCCCTATCTTAATGGCCACGCCCCCGCCCTCGCCCCCGCCCTCGCGCCCGCAGGCCGCGGCGGCGGAGGGTAGGCCGTATACGGGCGGTCAGGGCTCACGGGGAGGGGGGTTGTGTGTCTGTGTGTGAGAGAGAGAGTCAGAGAGAGAATGAGAGAGAGTTAATGTGAGAGTGAGAGAGAATGTGAGAGAATCTGAGAGAGAGATTCTAAGAGAGAGAATCTGAGAGAGAGAGAATCTGAGAGAGAGAGAGAATCTGAGAGAGAGAGAATCTGAGAGAGAGAGAATCTGAGAGAGAGAGAATCTGAGAGAGAGAGAGAATCTGAGAGAGAGAGAGAATCTGAGAGAGAGAGAGAATCTGAGAGAGAGAGAGAATCTGAGAGAGAGAGAGAATCTGAGAGAGAGAGAGAATCTGAGAGAGAGAGAATCTGAGAGAGAGAGAGACTCTGAGAGAGAGAGAGAGAGAATCTGAGAGAGAGAATCTGAGAGAGAGAGAATCTGAGAGAGAGAGAATCTGAGAGAGAGAGAATCTGAGAGAGAATCTGAGAGAGAGAGAATCTGAGAGAGAGAGAATCTGAGAGAGAGAGAGAATCTGAGAGAGAGAATCTGAGAGAGATCTGAGAGAGAGAGAATGAGAGAGAGAGAATGAGAGAGAGAGAATGAGAGAGAGAGAATGAGAGAGAGAGAATGAGAGAGAGAGAATGAGAGAGAGAGAATGAGAGAGAGAGAATGAGAGAGAGAGAGAGAGAGAGAGAGAGAGAGAGAGAGAGAGAGAGAGAGAGAGAGAGAGAGAGAGAGAGAGAGAGAGAGAGAGAGGCTCGCCAGTAATCTGAGCTTCGTCAGTAATAAAGACATTATTATTATTATTATTATTATTATTATTATTATTATTATTATTATTATTTTATTTGAATCTGAGAGAAAATGTGTGAGAGAGAGTGTGTGTGTGTGTGTGTGGAGAGAGAGAGAGAGAGAATGAGGGTGAGATGTGAGGGTTAGAAGGCGGAGAAGTGGTCCTGTGAACATCAAAGAGAGTTTAAATCGAATAATTGTTTGTAACACGTGTTCTGAAATATGTATTCTAGATATCGGAAAATTTGTTTGCAGCAAAACATCTATCCGCTTGTCAATCCGCCTGTCTTTCAATAAAGGACAGTGAATTTTCTACTTCCATTGTACAGTCAAGCCACATATCTGCATCCATCCCTTCTTGAATATACTGACGGTTACTCTGCAAACGAAATAACCGGCCTACCTCTTTTCTCTACACATTCGCAAGGCAAAGTTCATTATGCAACTGCTCTGTATGTCATCACCGCCTCAACCCATGTCACATTTGGTTAATTCTAAACGAATTTCGTGGGGAGTGTTTTAGTTTTTGTTTTAACTTTAGGGAATTTCGATCACACCAGAAAACATTACTTTGTGAATATTTTCGTGAAACATGTTTGGTTTCGAAGTGTTACTTTCCACAATCAGTACCAAAATTATTACTATTCATTGATGCAATGGATTATTTCGTTAGAAGTACTCCTGGCGAAACCATGACATTTCGACGCCATTGGCGGAATTACATGCCGACTGGAGATGCTTTAAAAATTGAGAGGGGGCAGAACTGTTTTTTCTCTATTGCCAACTTCGCCTATTGTCTCAAAATGGGATTCACATATTCTGGATGTAAATGAATATGCTTTTATTGACCGCGCAAGTAAATCTAAGACCGTGCGACAATAGTGTCGCTAATGAATGTGTGATAGAAATACATTTTATTTTTAAATTTTAGTCCTTTATTTACAAAACCTACTTACAGATAACATAAACCAAACTTGTTTCAATATGAATAAATAAACTTGTGTATCTCGTACATAAGTAAAGTTTGAGAAAAGGCATTGTCAGACTTCTGTCTCTGTCAATCTGTCTGTCTGTCTCTCTCTCTCTCTGTATATAATCTAAAGATTTTTTCGCTCGCGTAGCGATCATCATCAGAGCTAATACTGAAGCGTCTGGGCGGAAAAAAATTCAGAACTCTAAAATGATGATTTAATGGGAATAAAAAACAAAAACAATATAATTGTCTAGGTACTAGCAAACTGAACAATTACATTACATGAATCTGTGATATTTCATGAACTTGTGATAATGATCCGGCAAGCTAAGAGTAATTTGTTTTTATTTACAAAATTGTGTGTATTTGCAGCAACACTTGTACTTCCGTTTAATTACATTTAAATAAAAATTCATAATGTGGTTAGATTTATTCAAGACAATTATAATTCATGTGAAGAACAAATTCTTTTCCGGAACGAAACTGCCTGTGTGTGTACGACGTGGCACATGAAGCATCATCTCACAACCAGAAAACCCAGAAAGAAAAAAACTGGAACTCGACGACATATTGTTGGGTCGATTTGCGGGTAGCGAGGGCCATCTAGCGGCAGCGATCGCAATTCGCACGGGGCGGTGGGGCGAGCGCGACCTAGCGGCGAGTGATCGAAGCGAAAGGGAGAGGTTATGAGGCCGAGAACAAAGAGAGCGAGCCCATTAATTTGCGGCGCTCGGTTACTTCATTACGGAACAGCGCTTGCCTCCAATCAGGCCGCGGTCCCATTCCACCCTCCCCCCCTTCCACGTCACTCGTTTTTTTTCCTCGGCCGGGACTGCTCCAGCACACAGCGTCACACGTTGGGCCCGAATGAAGAAAAGCACGCGTACCATAATTTCTCTGATTCTCAGAAAGTATTTCAAACGTGAAAAATAATAAAATGTACAAGTAAATAGGAAACATTAAGCGAATAGGTCTGTTTTTCTTTAATTTTATAAAATATTTTACATTATATTATTCTGCTTTACATTTTGTTAATATCAGTCTGTTTATCATGGGACGAAGTCTTAACATCATCTGACATAAATTTTCTTATCAAAATGAATTGCAATTAATATTTCGTGACTTTTGTGTTATCTAGTTTCACACGTAGTCTAATGAATTTAGTTTTTACGAATAAACCATTGGTTTTACGTTCATATTTCGTGATCTGCAAACGATTTCTGATTGAAGGGGCTTATTAAGAATATCATTCCGTATGGTATTTGTTTTATCGTTTATTTATTTACGTCAAAAAACAGTTAAAAACTGCGTATGACGGGCTATGAGGAAAAGTGAATTGTGTGCACATTTTCAAAATTCTGTGATCCCTACACTAAATTATATACTACTTAAGTTTTGAATTTTGAAAGGGAGAAAAAAAACAAAAAACTCCCATGTAATAAAATCGATTTTCAAGGATAAATAAGCAATAAATTTTGAATTTTGAAAGGGAGAAAAAAAACAAAAAAACTCCCATGTAATAAAATCGATTTTTCAAGGATAAATAAGCAATAAATTTTGAATTTTGAAAGGGAGAAAAAAAAAACAAAAAAACTCCCATGTAATAAAATCTATTTTCAAGGATAAATAAGCAATAAATTTTGGCTCTTATTACTTCCTGCCGCGACAACGTGGAAACGATAATTTGAATAATTGTATTTCCCACTGAATTCTAGAAGACGTGCACAGAAAATGAAGTTACATTTATGGCCAGAAGCAAAACAAGGGGCCATCTCAGCATTTGCTCAATGGATCAGGGAAACTGGACGAAAAACCTGATCGAGATGGGGGTCATTGACCCGGAAGCTGTGTTACAATAGTTGTTACAGGTTGTTTATACTCATTTATACAGTCGTTCTTTATCTCTCAAGTAACTTGAACACATGTTAAGCAATTTTATCTTATTTTTGCTTTCAAGATAAACACCACTTTTTCATCCCATCATATTTTTCATCGTATTTAATTTTTTGTATTTATTTTTTGCTTTAATTTTCCCTTTTACTATTTTTTAATTTCTCGCTACGGAATAGAGAGAAAGTTATGTAATGATGTGCGAAACAACGGCAAATTATCGGCAGAAAACTCTTATTATAGGGTAACGAAAAAGTGAATGAATCCTATTGATTAATTTAGAAAAAAATCCTCTAATGCATGGTGTGACCAGAATCCAAGTTTGGTAAGTCCTTGATTCCGAAAATTCGAATGATGGCAAAATGTCTGTCCGTCCGTCTGTGAACCACCCTAGTGACCATTCAGCCGATTTTCTCCAAAATTGATATTCCGTAATCGACGTGGCTTTTAGAATTTGAAACCGAAATTTTAATTTTGGGGATTCTTTATATGAAGCTCCTAGGACATTCTCAAAATTAAAAAAAAGGGCTCTATCGTTTTTGATTAAATTTTGTTGTTGGATAGTATGAAGGACGTTGAAGGGAATGGTGTAGATCTAATGTTCGTTAAACTCTCTAACATTTCTAAAATTGCAAAAATTCAAAAATTTGCTGTCATCTTACTACAACTACCATTGGCTGCCCTGGATATAAAGTGGTCTATGAAACATATTATCTAAGATTCAGGTTACGGTAAATTTGATCTAAACAGGTGATCATCTAACCATTCTTAAGTGGTCTACGTGCAATTTGTCGTTGTAGGTGTCGCATAATAAAAGTACCACTTTAGTATTGGCAGATGATTTTAATTTTAGTTAATTCTTAGGTGGTCTAAGTCCCATTGTAATATTCGTACAATAGACCACTTTAGTTCCAGGCCAGTCAATTATGAAAATAGAGATTATTGCTGTTAATGAAATCTGCTATTTAAAGATATATTTTGAAATAAGGTCATGTACAATGTTTCGAAAATTTGAGTTTTTTTCGCGAAATTTTGCGTGAAAGTACATGCGAGAAAGTACGTGTTGTTATAGCACCACTGGTTTATTTTCGTCTTTCGTTTTTAACGCGCGCGTGGGCAGCTCCATCGGTCTGCTGGCCTCCGCGCCCCGCCCTCTCGCCCACTGCGCAGAGGCGCCGGAAGGTCTCCACGACGGAACCGGAAGTGTTCGCTTCCATCTGCAATTAACGGGGTATTTCGGTTGCCCGGCGGAAGCGCCCGAGAGGAAGTGGGACGGGTGACGACGCTGAAAGAGGGGAGAGGCTCGAATTGCCTCTACAGGGGGGCGAAGATCGAAATAGTTTTGTTAAGGTTTCCGGCCATATTTTTGTGGAATTCGTTGTCGAATGTTCAAAGAATCATTATAGTTTTCCTGTGTATTGTTATCTTTAAATATGTTCATTATTATTCTATGAAATGGAGGGACTAAAATGGCTCCAATTAGAGGATAATGTAAAACATAACTTTAAGGGAATGTTTCAAATATTCAATAAACACACCACACTTCAGCCAAATTTTGAACTGACAATGCTGAATTGACATCGTCTTAATTTTCGTGTCTTCAAATTGGATACTAATTCGGGTGACTAACATATTTTATAATTTAATGCAATACCTATTTTATAAGAAGATAAACTAAATATACTAGTTATTAATCTAATATTATATTTATAATGTATAAATAATAATTACTCTAATATCTTTTGTTTCAGGCCACCTCTTCTGTTGAGGAAAAAATCACTTCAACTTGATATCATCAACCAGCGTTCTCCGGATTGCACAAAACAAATAATACCTCATTCTATTCGTACCGTTTTCATACATCCGCACACTTCAATTTTTGTGAAAGAAATTTTAGTTTTGAATATTTTAATACTTAATTTTATTAGAATGAAAGAATGGAGTTATGGATATTGATTTAGGATAATTATCTATCGAGCGTAACTGAGCATTTTAGTGTGTTGCAGTCCTCATAACCTGAAAATTGAAGTGTAAAAATGTGATATGAATTAAAGAGTTATCGCTTTTGGGAAGGGTGAAAACGTGCAATATTTCGTTTTCAATTTGCTAGTGAATGAAAGCTTTATATTGAAAATAAAGTAATTTTACAATTGTCAAAATACCGTGGAATATTCAATCATAAAAGGTGGAACATGCTTCATTAACTTGAGTGAATTTGTGAACAGTGTTTCTCAGAGAGATACAGGTATAATAGAGAACAATATTCCTAGTTTTATGCGAGTTTTCAATTATCCCGTATTACGTTCCAATAAATCAACTTCGTTTTTGTGTATCTGATAATGCAATATATCAGTAAAAATTAAACATTCCCTAACGTATTACACTTCACTAAAAAATTTAGTGTTAGTTACTCCGTCGTTGGGAAGTGAACGAATAAACCACAAACTAATTCGAAATGTAAGGTTTCAAGATGTGGTAGTTGAAATTGTGTGAATACTAATTTAGTGAGTGCTCCAAATTTCAGTGTACCTAGTGTATAATCTTAAGAAAAAATATCTCGAGCGCACGTGAAAGAAGTGGTCTCCGAAATACTTCGTAAAATTAAAGGCGGTTGTGAAGAGACGTGACTGTGCAAAATCGCGTCACGTGAGGCGTGTGCGTGTGCGTGAGTGCGTGTGTGCGCGTGCGCCGATGAGCGAGGCGGCGTGCGCGGTGGCATGGAGCAGAAGGGCGCGTGGCTCACGCCGCCCCCCCTCCACAACAGCAGCTGCTCCCAGCAGCGCTTCCTGGCGGCGGCCGGCGGCGTCTCGCTGTGGAACCTCTGCCAGGCGCTGCTTATCCTGCTGCTCTCGGCCGGCATCCTGGGCGCCAACCTCGTGCTCATCGTGGTGGTCAACAGCCGGCGCTACTCGCGCTTCATCCACGCGCAGCCCCGCTACCTGCTCACGTCGCTGGCCAGCAACGACCTGGCCATCGGCCTCTTCGTCACGCCCTTCGGCTTCCTGCCCGCCGTCTACCGCTGCTGGCCCTACGGGGAGATCTTCTGCCAGATACAGGTGAGCTCTCTTCATAATCTCTTTGGCTTTCTGCCCGCCGTCTACCGCTGCTGGCCCTACGGGGAGATCTTCTGCCAAATACAAGTGAGCTCTCTTGGCCTCGCCCTTTGGCTTCCTGCTCGCCGTCTACCGCTGCTGGCCCTACGGCGAGATCTACAGCCAGATACAGGTGAGCTCTCTTCATAATCTCTTTGGCTTTCTGCCCGCCGTCTACCGCTGCTGGCCCTACGGGGAGATCTTCTGCCAGACACAGGTGAGCTCTCTTTGCCTCGCCCTTTGGCTTCCTGCCAGCCGTCTACCGCTGCTGGCCCTACGGCAACATCTTCTGCCAGATTCAGGTGAGCGCTCTTCGCTTCGCCCTTTGGCTTCCTGACCGCCATCTACCGCTGCTGGCCCTACGGGGAGATCTTCTACCAAATACAGGTGAGCTCTCTTGGCCTCGCCCTTTGGCTTCCTGCCCGCCATCTACCGTTGCTGGCCCTACGGGGAGATCTTCTCCCAGATACAGCTGAGCTCTCTTCGTAATGCCCTTTGGCTTCCTGCCCGCTGTATACCGCTGCTGGCCCTATGGCGAGATCTTCTCACAGATACAGTTGAGCTCTCTTTTTCTCACCTTCGGCTTGCTGCCCGCCATCCAAAATTAGCTCTTAAAAAATGTCATGTACAATTTGTTGAAAAAACGAGTACTTTTGTGCGTAATTTGCGCTTGCAATTTTTGCAATTTTTTTTCAAAAACAGCTCCAAATTTTTTATTTAACTTATGTCCACATATGTAATAATGGACGGTAAGAAATATTGTGCTAGTCTCATTTTCTGCACTGCTTGATTTTTTAAAAATTGCAACAAAAAAAGTCAAATCTACAAAATTGAAAATAGGGATTTTTGCGTCAGACAAAGTCTGTTGTAATATTAGCTCTTTAAAAAAGGTCATGTACATTTCTTTTAAAACGAGTAGTTTTTGCATAATTTTGTGGTTGGAATTAATGAAATACTCATATATACAGGTTTCACACCAACTACGAGCCACGAGAAAAATTGAATGAATGATATGAAAAATAAATAATTTAATTTTAATTAAAAGTTACCATTCATAATGCGAACGGCAATTATATTTTACTTTTTGGCCTTTTTACTTGTTAATCAAATTGTATTCTCATTGTACTGATGCATTTTTTAAGCCATCCGCAAAGCTTTAATAGAAATTTCGCCACAATGTCGCATCGATATTTGATAATCTAATTGTTGTCGAATGTCGAGATGGTGGCGGTGATAAGATACAGCTGTAATCGATCTGAGGTTGCCAAATCAATTTTTCAGAAATGATTCGAAACTCATTTGATAAACCATATTTTTTGTCGCTGTTTTCTCTCGTGACCTAGGAGAACCAGCGTTCACAATAGAATGATTTGTTCAGCGTAACTCCTTGGCCGAGACCCAGTACTTCCGTTTGCGAAAATTCCCCAGCAGTTTTTTGTAAATTACTCCTCCACCTGATGAGGTATGTTATATACCATCTGATCCATAAGAAATACTGTGCATTGAATAAATGAAAAAAGGTAATTTAACCGTGTAACTTCAATAACTTAAAGAAAAGTAAGACTGCAAAAGTTTTTCCATAAGAACCTGTACTAATTTAAACTTATTTTATTCTAAAAGTAGACTGTAAGGGTCAAATTGTTTCTTATCGACTTGATGAACAGATATTTTACTTTCATTTAAAGTATTTTTGGTAGTACTTCATCGTGGTCAACCTAACAAACATAGTCTTAATTTGTATTTTCCTGCACTTCGTTCAAGGCGGTGCCAATATACCGGGTGGAACAACTAAGTGATAACACCCCTTGTGTTTCCTCAGCTGTGCAAGATACGAAGATGTCGTTTAGACAATCGTTTGCATAAACAGGAGCTACTTAAGTACAGCATACGTCGTCTTTGTACTATTTTTTACTACGAAGATACCAGGTAAACTTTGTTTTTTTAAATGGAACCCTATGCTAAATTTTAGCTTATCGTAAGGAGCTTAAAAATACAATTCCAAATATGTGTATATCTTCGTATTTAAGCGAATCATGTTTTAGAAATTTATGTGTTTTTGTAACGTATTTCTTCATTGACGCAGCGATTTTCCATTCGCCCTATCCTGCTGACTAAATGAGAAACTTCGCGAGTCCGTCGTTCAGACAAACGCTGTCATTTACTTGAGCAGTAACAACTACTTTCTTCTATACTAATTTTGCCGAAAGATGACTTCGTCTAAGAAAAACTCAAATGCTACATTCAGGATTCCGGGAAGTTCTTGTTTTGTCACACTAATACTATTCTGTTATTTTGAAACTATGACAACATATTATATAATAAATTTTAAGTAAATAATACAAAAACAAATGAACAATATCTTATTAATCATAAGCATAAGAAGAAATGAATGCTCTAAGAAACTGGTATAAGTGCGCTATCATTACCGCAGCAGCGCATTTTTATACTTTTTATACTCCAGGTCTCCACCCTGTTATCTACTCGTAATACGTGATCTTTGAGTATTTTTGGAAAGCACGCAAAACCATTCACGATACATTTTCCTTTAGTTTCTCAACCGAGAACAGGCAAGGTTGAATGGAAACGTGCCACTTCAGTCGAAAAATACGTTTCAAAAATACATCAGTTTCTAAAAAACGATTCGCTTAAATACGAAGATATACTCATATTTGAAATCGTCTTTTGCCCATTACGTTAAACTAAAATTTAGCATAGGATTCCATTTAAAATAAAGTTGATCTAATATCTTCGTAGTAAAAAAGTAGTACGAAGACGAAGAATGCTATACTCAGGTAGCCCCCGTTAGGCAATCGATTGTCAAACGGCATCTTCATATCTTGCACGGCTGAGGAGATACAAGGGGTGTTATAACTTAGTTGTTCCACCCTGTATAAAAAAGCGGTAATAAATTAACTTAACACTAGAACGACCGATGCCGTCATTTTGACGGCTACAACATATTCAAATAATGTTATCTTTTTTAAAACGAACAGTAGGTCATAGGGAATATTTGATTTTAAATGCATTTATGAAGGAAAGTGTATATGATAATTTCTAAAATACGACGACAGGTAACTCACGAGTGAGCAGCCAGAATTTTTGTAATTATTTTTATGTCAATTTGATATATTCTAATTACTTTATTGACATTATTAGCCAAACGAAAATACACGTTTTTTAAAATCGCTGCGCTGGCAACTGCGTTGCTCGCTTCTAGGTTGAATTGGACGTTTTTAAATAATAGTTAAGGTGTTAGTACCACAGAAAATGCAATATCGGAATGTTACGTAGCTGCTTCTAATAATGTGAGAAAATATGTGCTGTTGTAGCACCCCTAGAATAACATTTGTGAGACATTTTCAATCTATTTAATTTGTTAAGAAGGGTATATCTTGTGCGTAATAAATGGTGAAGCTGATATTGTGTGGAATTTAGAAACATAATTGCAGTTTTTATAATACATTACATTAAATGATGTTCGTAACTATTTATTTGAATGTGATAAAATATATATGTTGGAGTATTTTTTGACGTATTGTATGCCTGCTAATCTCATACAAATATTTATGTGTCATGAACGTTTGTTTCAACAGTTCGGATATGAAACGAAAAAAAGTGCGACAGTAACTAAATATGGATTGAATACATAAATTGTTAATTGATGTGTTAGGTGAATTATTCAGGTAGTTTTTGATAAATATTTCAGTATTGTTTTCATGATTAAAGGAGACAATGCAGATGAGCATATTTTCGTTCATTACCCTTTGATATATTTAAATTCCGATCAAATATAATTATCCACTTTACCAATTAATTGGGTTTACTGATGATGACTCCTTTTTAAAGGTAATTACGAACACACCTTGATATCTTGGAGGTTTGGGAAATTTGTTAGTGTAATAACAAGTGAACTTTGGTCCAAAATGTTTCTTTATAATTTCTTCTTGGACATTATTATATTTTTAAAAATCATTCGAATATGCTGCAGAAGAAAACTCGTGGTACTATAACATAACTCATACTCTGATATAATTTGTAACAATTACGTAATTTTATAATATTGCAACTTGAACCCAACTAATACTTGAACCACCTCTTCAAAATTTTCTTCCCCAAATGAAGCCCCGAAGTATACTCAAGAAAAAATACACATTTTTATATTATATTGTATAATTATATTGTTGCTATATTTTCGAATTCAAACGTTTTAATCATAATGACACTCTTGTCACACAATTAAGTTGTTTTTACTCTATCATTGCAAAATAGGATAACAATGATCATTTTCCAGGTATAGGTTTTCAATTCAAGGGTTAGGTTTTTCACCTTGATCATTATCCCGCAATGTTTGTGGGTGGTTAATCTGTTGCAATGTGTTCTCAATTTACGGTGTTTCTAGTATCTAAGAAGCAAAATATTCTCACTATTTTACTCAAACTTTTGCGACAAATTCTAACATTTGTAATAAAATAATTTGTATGTATTTGGCGTTATCGTGTCGGTAGTTTGACTTCGCCGTCCACCTATCGGTGTCCCCCATGCCTGGGCTTAGTTGAATTCCCATTCTTGAAGGTACGAGCAACATGAGGCGAACATGTATTCTCTTTGCCGTAACTGGGAAGATCTGCCTGCTTGAGCTTTTCCTCGTCACACAGCTACAGAAACTGGGACGATTTTAAAGGAAAGCTTCAACTCTATTTTTGCCTCGACCGGGAATCAAACCCGGGACCACAGCCCGGGAAGGTAGTATGTTGCCCATGAGCCATCCCAGAGAATAAAACAATTTAATAAGCTAATGTAGTAGAATAAATTACATGAAGAAATAAATCCCTGGCTTCATTAATAAAGTTGAATAACTATTGCAAACAATGGTTAACTTTCGCGATTTTCTTAAGTTCAGATATGTTATTAAATCTGTTCCTATATCTATTTAAAAGAGAACCGTTTTCTATTTAATATTTATAGGAAAGAATTTAGAGAAAGATATTTAAAGGAAAAAATATCGGGTAATTTTCGGAAAATTATTACTCGTATAAATGATCTGGCTCAATATGAAGTAACACCAAATATTCTGCTTTAAATTTGTAGGGCATCGAGTTCAGCTAGATCAATCGGGAAAAACCGATTTGGGGAAAAATTCAATGTTTTCTTTAGATCCTCGAGTTGTTCGCAAACCGTTTAAAAAAACAACACCTTTTTTGATTTCATTAACTTCTAAAATGTTTATATCAGTTAAAATTTTGACAGAGATGTTTAACTGTATTAGTTTCTCTATACTCCACTCTGCATGCAAGTAAGCGAGAAAGTAAAAAGTCATTGATATTAATACTACACAACGAATCAAAGCAGGTCTCTAATCGTAATGCTTCCATGAAATACCTTTATAATTAAACTGAAATATCGTGTCATGTGGGATTAAGTTATATCCGAAATATCGGAAATCGCATATGTTATTCCGTGTCGAATGTTACACGCTGATAGAAACTAGATTGTACATTTCTGTTCTTCAATCATAATTTTAGTCGGGAGAATGATACGATCACTGAAATGTCAACGTCAATGAAATTGTCAATGTTATTTGGGACATTTCTCCGGCACTAAATCAATTGAAATGCGAAGCCTAAATTAACCACAATAAAATAAATAAATGTCGTTATTGGTGGTGAGGCTATTTAGCCTTCTCTTCCGCCTGACCACGTTCAAAATTTGTCATTACATTAGTGCATAATAAAAGGAAGTTATTCACTGAAAAATACGTACGCAATTTGGATGAAGGGCTTTTTGCATAGAAGACAGGAGTGAAAGCGAGGGAGGGAAAGTTTGATAGAAAATACATGCTCTCACAGCATTTGTGTGTGAATTAACGAAACGTGTGTATAAAGAGGGGGATAATTGCATGAATGGTGTATTCAAGAAAACGAGCGACGATAGGAGCGAGTTTTCTAATATACCATGAGTGCAATTATATTCTTTATACACATGTTACGTTCAGTATTTTTTCATTTCCATTTACGAATAATTCAAATTTTAAAATATTCCAGCACATATTTTCCAACCGCGGCTTGCAGTTTATGACGTAGTATTGCTTCTGAAAAAGATCTATTTTAGAGGGCCTTGCAAGTATTTCGTCCAAACAAAAACAATGTAAGTGGAAGGTACTGATCATACGCGAATAAAATATTAGAAACTCACACAGTCATGAAAACATTACATCCCACGAAAAGTAAAGACAGGTATGAGCGAGAATACATGTATAAATATTGAAAAAAAAAAAAGTTACTTCAGACACAGTTTTGGTTTAGCATACCTTTTAAAACTGGTAAACACAACTGACGTTTACATTTTTTACATTCGTAATCCTAAGATATTCACGTTAAATATTTTATGTTGATCCGTAAGTCAGCTAGGTTAACGTTTACTTTCCCAATTTAGTTTTATTAATTTGTTGTTTATATGTAGTTGTAGGTACGTAATATGTGATGTACTTTTGTGTTCATGTTTCATGGCCGACTGCAAATACCTTGGCTACGTCTGTGCTATAGTTTCTTATTTACACGATTTCGTTCCTTTTCTAAATTCTGATTGATAGGTGTGCATTCTTAATTGTACGCGTGCAATTAACATAGGGATAATCAACAATTTTCCATGGAATTAATAAGTATATTTAGTTAACTTAACGAAAAAATTATTAATTTCAAGTTAAGGATGAATTAAAAAATTAATTACATATCAGGTTGAACACTAGGAGATTATACTCATGTTTAGAGAAATTATCTTTTTCTGACTGCTCAAGTTAGATATAGAAGAGCATCGGAAAAAATTGAATCAGTGAAATGTTAATAAGTACTACTAATTGTTTCAAAGATGTTTTGAAGAAGCTAAAATTGCTTAATTATGTTTAAATTACCCCTAGAAAAACTAGAAAGGGAAGGAATGTCGTCAGCATACAAGCGAAAGCACATCTAGTCAAGAGTTCAAGCTCTGAGAGAAACTGAAAACATTGAGAGATAAGGGTAAATGATTTTACGAGCATTTCATAATATAACAATTGAATTGAATTTGCCTTCTTTTACGTGGCGAGACTCAGGTCATGAGGCCTGCTCTTCCGTCTGACCACGCAAATTTTGTTACACTCCTTTCAACAATAGAAAGAAGGTTTACTTGGGCGACGAAACAGGCGATTTGAATGTAGCTCAGAGGCATAATTTAGGCTTGAGGATCTTTTACACGCAGTAAACCTACTAACATGGGACAGCCGGATTTACTTCCCCTCCGAAGGAAGGCGTACGAAGGATTTTTTCGCCCTTAAAAATCCACGGCTTCGATCGGGTTTGAACCCGCGAACTTGGGTATAGCAGTCCGTTACGCTAACTGCTACACCATCGCCGCCGCCAATAATAATAAAGTGTTGTAAAACTATTTTGTTATTAAAGATAGTAAAAAGAATAAAAACGTGTTTATTATCAATTCATTTTTAGGGGATGTTTACAGTTAAAATATTCCACAAACTAGCAAACTAGAAAATTTTTAAAATTTAGGAAATGTTTACCGTTGAGAATACTCCTAAGACTTGAAATCGCGATCCAACATGTCTCACCCGTAAGCCAACGAATTATATTACATTTATTCCTGGGACTGAAAGAACACAATACCAAGAACACCATCCCGACATGCCCCTTAAGCGATTGAGTAAACTCAGGTAAACCTCAATAGGATGGCGGCTTAAGACCAAGACACAATGCTCTGCCAAGAACACAATACAAGTAAACAATTTCAGTGCACACAAAATAAAAAGGTAAACATTGAATTATTTTGAATTAAATATTGTCTAAACGTACAGCGAAGGCTGTAAGAAATGAAGAACTGAAACAGATCGCAAATTAGTGAAACACATCTAGACACTAGACAAAATTAAAAGCATTACATCATAATATTTTGAATACATAGACATATGAGTTAATGCTCATGCATAAACACACAACAAAAGTATACACACATTTGTGTACTGCAATAAAAGTGAGGTATGAGATGAAGATTTGTTCCAAATATATTATTTAAAAATAGAGTAATTTTTGTTTTACTCCAAACATGAACTACGAAATAGTACGTATGATGTTCTTGCGGGTTTTCTTCAATGGGCTTGTTAATTTAGTGCATAAAAACAAAAGTTCAAACAACAAACATAATGTAAATTGTATTCATTTAAATTCGTGACACAGACAGTTTTTCTTTATAATATTTCTTTACCATAACTTTTTTCACAAGAAAAATGTAATTTTACATACCATATAATTAAATGGGTTTATAGAGTTACAATATATTTAAACTAGTTGGATGTGGCGTCACTGACGCTGTAAACAGTATTTTCATGTATTGAACATTTCTTTCTAACTTCATTTCTTTCATGCGTAACTTTGTTGAAATATGTTCTTACAATATCTGGCATTACCAATGAATCGTAGTAGCTGATTTTGTTATACTCCCCTTCAATAATTCCTAACATCCAATTGCCTTGCATGCTACGGGATATAAACTGAAAATATTTCAATTCAAAAATGATAATCGCCGTAAAAAATACATTTTTACGATTTTTGCTAATATACACAATAATGCACAAAGATCACCTCTAAGCTGTTCTTCTGAGTTATTCGATATTCCTAATGTAAGATCATTCTCAATTAGTTCCGAAAATTCTGTCGCAAAATCTTCTGCAAGTACATTTGATTCTTTTCCAGATTTGCATAAAACTTCCATATTTTTACCTCTCTAATTTTTGAAGAAATTAAAACTCTACAAACCTAGTCTAAATTTGTGTACTTTTCTACTTTTAAAATGTCTCTTAAATTATTAGAATTATATCTCTAATTAATAGAATTGCGGTTCTATTAATAGTTTTGCACGCGAATGTATATAAACATTAAAAGGCGACTGTTTTGTATGTTTATGTGAATAAGATGTTAGTTAAGTTTAATAAAATAAGTTGTGGATCACGTTATTTTGAAAATCGGTATTTGTACAGAACGTAAAAGTTACGTTTTAAGTACGTAAAAGTGAGAAGTCGTGCGTAAGGACGGTCATTCATACTCTAACATTACTTAATGTTTTGTTTTCTCTGTATTCAATCGAAATTTATCAAATTTAATAATTGCCAAGGCAATACTCCTCGTAGGTTTTTGCAAATTTATTTTTATAAATAGGGTAATAGGATAAAATTAAAATGAAATATGCTGCGCGATTCACTTGTTCAAATTAACTTCACTTGTTCACTTACAGATGCCAACATTAGTGTTGCCGACGTCGCGAAAGAAAATTATGGCGTATTCAACGAAAAATGTCTTTCGGCACTAGAGTTTAATCAACGCTGCATACATAGATGTAATCAGGTTGGGTTGCTTTAATTCTCGGATTAATCGCTAAGGTCGCAGCGCCAAAACATGCAAAAAACACATTTTTGGAAATTTCTTTGAATTTTCTAGCCGGATTCGAAAACGAATTATCAGTTTCCTATCAGCATATCCCTCAGACGCGTCGAATGCACATCGTAGGCCTCGATTGGCGCACGGGAAGTGGTCTAGCCGGGAGTGGCGGAACTGCGCATCCGAATTTACTCAAATACTGCATAGGTACTTTGAAAATAAGTAATGAATAAAAGTAATTTATAAATTAATTTTAAAATTTTTTTTATTTAACCGATTAGCAGGTGTGCATGGAGCAACTCTTACCAAAAAATGCGATAAATACTGTAAAATAATTTTACTCAACGCTGAGTGCTTGATTAGCATTTAGCATCTCTGCGTATGACGGCATCTTCTGAAATTCCTTATCGATGGAATGAAATTTTCGTTAAACATTAATACGGATTCTTTCAATAAAAACCGATTGTTAACGCAAAATTCTCATTTAGATGGGGATAAACGGGACCGAAACAACACCGTGTAGTGTATTGTAGGACAATGAATGCGATAACGATTATCCCTCTTTCTCCTTCCTTTCACTCACGCTCTCTCATTCTCGTTCGCGCCCTCGTGCACTCGCTCGCTTTTTCGTGTTTGCTTGCTCTCGCTCGTTCTCGCTGGATCTTTCTCGTTCTCGCTCGCTCTCTTGCTCTCGCTCGCTCCCGTTCTCGCTCTCTCGTTCTCGTTCTCTCGTGCTCGCTCTCTCTCGTTCTCACTCTGTCTCGTTCTTACTCTCTCTTGTTTTCGCTCTCTCTTGTTTTCACTCTCTTGTTTTCGCTCTCTCTCGTTTTTGCTCTCTCTCGTTGTCGCTCTCTCGTTCTCGCTCGATCTCCTTCACCCTCTCTCTTGTTCTCGCTCTCTCTCTCGTTCTCGCTCACTCTCTGGCTCTCGCTCGCTCTCTTGCTCTCGCTCGCTCTCGTTATCCATCGTTCTCTCTCAGTCTCGATCTCTCTGGTTCGAGATCTCTCTCTCGTTCTCAATTTTTCTCTCTTATTCTGGATTTCTCTCTCTCCTTCTCAATATTTCTCTCCCGTTCTCGATCTCTTTCTCTCGTTCTCGATCTCTCTCTCTCGTTCTCGATCGCTGTCTCTTATTCTCGCTCTCTCTCGTTCTCGCTCGCTCCCTCGCGCTCGCACTCGCTCTGTCGCGCTCCAGCACTCGGCGGCGCAGCAGCCAGAACCGCTCTTCCTCCGCCCCTTCCTCGGAGCGTCCATTATTCGAGTCGAATTCCTCCTCGGCTGAAATCCCTGTGCGCGTCGCATAGGTGGCGAACGGTAACGCTTTCTCTTTGGAAGCGGAAAATTTACGGCTGGCGATGCGGCGTCGGGCTATCGAAGTGGTTGCGAGTTCGGCTTCCGGTAATTATTGCGACTGCGCGCTGATCGATCGAGAGCGCCCGAAGGAATGCGCGCGTTGTTGTGTGTGGCCAGAGACGTGCCCGTACGCTAACGCTAACCAGAGTGAAGAATTTCTGCAGGGTTGCCGGATTTGGAATTGTGTTCGTTATGAGGCAAAAATGCAGAACAAAATTGGGCGGGGAAATTTTTTAAAATTTATTTATTTATTTATTTTATTTATTTTACGTCAAAAACAGTTCAAACTGCGTATGACGTGTGTAATGAACCGTCCTCCTCATATCTATAAAACAACTATAATCGCCCCTCGTTAGGCGCACCAAAATATATGTAATGAACCACTACCTGCTCTAGATCAACTATAATCTTTATAATCGCCCGGCGTTATAACGCCAAAATAATAACCAAAACCCGCTCTTATCAATTGCCCTGGTTATACTCAGCTTCCACCTCCAAGGTTGCCCGTCGACTAGCTGCCCCCCCAGAACTTCCGATATATTCTTACTTACACATAAAATCTGGGTGTGAGGTTGTGGCTGACCTGTACAGGATCTAACAACTATTCGGGCACGTGGGCGTAGGTCATTAACTAGCTACATGTAACAATTAAACTACGTTCGTTTAATTTAATTCCTGTGCTAGTCGTTATTTCAGTTGAAATATATATATATATATATATATATATATATATATATATATATATATATATATATTTCAACTTCAAATAACGACTAACTACAAGTATAATATATATATATATATATATATATATATATATATATATATACACATATATATATATATACACACACAAACTGGGGTCGTTGCTCTCCCATGACTCACATAAAACACTTAACGACAAACAAAATAAGCACATAAACACATCAACGATATAATACCCTTAAATTACATGACATAAAATCCAAAATATTTCCATTCATACTGACAATTATAAATAAACTCATTCACACCCGAATGCGCATTCTGCCTGTATATCTATTGAATCTATTTTACGTTAAGACAGAACTTGATCTTGTACAGAAGCTAATTTTAATCTTTCTTCTCCTTCAAAATGTGAATTTCGTAACAAAAAAACAAAGTTTCATAACTTCCCTTTTGCCGAAAACGCTGTAATCCGCAGCAAACCATTGTTGCGCGCCGTCCTCGATGTATATTACGCAGCATCCTCCAAATCCATCCTCCCGCAGCATTTATCCATCCCCACACATTACCAAAATTTTCTTGAGCTCGCTAATATCTTCTTAGCATGTCCTTTCATTCCCCTATCATCCTATTTCCATTACGCAACTAATAACGCGATTATCTGTCTATCGCGTGCTACATTTCCTCCAAAATGTCCTATTGTTGAATATACTGCGACAAAATATTTCCGCGTTACGCATTGTTATTACGAACATCATTGCCTAAACTCACTATATCCATTCATGTTCACCGTGTTTCTCGCACAATTGCATACTAAAATTTTTATCTTTTTTCGGAGCGTTCTTCCCCACGTCTGACTTCGAGCTTGCTACGCATCATCTTCTTGTCATTGTTGCGTTGTGTCTTCAACTATTTTTTCTGGAACATTTACCTATCACTTACGTGTCTTTACCAAAAATATCATACCATTTTACTTAATTCTGTCCTTTCCGGGCTATTTCTCTTTATCACTACTTTTAATTATCAATTTATATCTTATTACTATTTCTTATACGATCTCCTCATGTTTATTAACGCCAAAATTGCTTTATTTCCATCGCTCGCGACGCATCATTGTTCTCTCGTAAAAATTCCAAATATACAATTTCAATTGGCATCTCTACTGCAGCTCCTCGATATTTTTCAGAGTTGCGAGTAATGTCATAATTTTCCGCGTGATTTTCTTTGTTAATCCCGAAAGTTTCATTTCAATCTCTTTACGCGTTCTTTTAATTTTTAGGAAAAACCGCTTCTTTACATTACCTTTCTTATGATAACAATGGCTGTAAAAATCTCTAGTTATATCGTCTAAAGTGTACTTTCAAAATCACTCATATCTTTTAAACCCCTGATGCGATTCGCTTCGAATAACTTTTGAAATGTTCCTCTAAATGAATGCTATTGATTTGTAGTGTCCAAATCGGGATTTTGTCGCGTCTTCTTTAATTTATAAAAAAATTATTAGTGCGCGACACCGCTTTCTTCTGTTTTCCATCTCCTACTCATGCCATTTCTTGTTAGGTTTGTTCTTTGCATCTAAATTGTTCGTGGTGATCTTAGATTGTTACACGTGCTATGGGGAAAAGTGAATTGTGTGCACATTATCAAAATTCTGTGATCCATACACTAAGTCATATACTACTTAAATTTAAAAAAAAACACCTCCCATGTAATAAAATCTATTTTCAAGGATAAATAAGCAATACATTTTGGCCCTTATCAATGTTGTCCTTCGGAATAATACTTCCTTCCGCGACAACATGGAAACATTAATTTGAATAATTATATGGGGACTTTTTTGAATTTATTTTCATCCGGCGTAGAAATATTATTGTCTCAATTATTATGAATAAAAAAGAAACAACCCGTTCTCTTTCATTTTTATGTATGAAAAAGAGAAAAAAAACAACAGACAGGGAAAAAGAAGTGCGAAGATAGTATAGGGTATCGAGCATAGAACACAAATCTCTCTCCTCTAAGGTTTCGAAGAGCTGAAAGGACGAATATTGATTGGTATGAATTATTTGAATTTAAGTAATGGAATCGGCAGGAATAGTTCATGTCGTTTGACATAATTTGGAGAAAATTTTTGCGTTTCAAAGTTGGGCAATTTTGCTTCATTGCAGAGATAATTTGGGGAAATTCGGGAGTAGTGGTGGGGAAAGAGCTAGCAAAGCACATGGCAACCCTTAATTTTTGGCCGAATCGGAAAATTTATTGCTTGTGAGGAGAAAATGAGGTCAAATGTTCGGATATATTATAATGATTCAACGAAACGGTAAAAAAGTTGGAAATGATTCTTCATGAGAAAAGCAATTAAAAAGTATTTCATTGATGATATTAAAACGGTTTAAGTTCAATTTCAGCTTTGTATGTGTCCATTAAAAAATGGAGTTTAAAATTTAAAAAATGGAGCAGAACAATTGCTTAATACTGAGGTGTTATAACACAAGATTAGTGGAGCTAGTGTTAATCAGTGCAATTCAAAATATACAAGAATAAATAAAAACAATACGCTCTTGACATTTAGAATAAAATAGCAACTTTATAAAATGAGTTCACTGGTTGTAGCAGATATATTGTGTGATGCTTCAGATGAATGAAGAAATAATCAAATCGCAACCAAAATTCTTGTTGTGGTTTGATTATTTCTGGATTCGTATTTATAAAATGACTCTGTGTAGAACTTCCTCGAGACATTAGATTAATTAATGTTAATTTAATTGATCAGACATTAGCGCTTGTGCGCACCTGTCGCTGTTCAGTTCATTGTAAGAGCTTGAGCGGATTTGTATGAAAATTACGTAATGTGTTTACCAGGTCTAACTCATTTCGTCAAATCACTTTCCCTTCTAGCCCTGCATCCTTGTTAATGAATTAGTACCCTTTGCAATATTTACTTTGTGAAGGGAATATGTATTTAGATGTCTTGATTTCCGTAAGTAGACAATTATCGCAATTTACTTTATTGAATCATATGATGAATATGTGACGTACCTGTAAATGTATTTTTTAATGTTTTTCATGTTTGTGGTCGTTTTGAAAGAAATGGATCGTAAATGATAAATTCGTTTACCTGCACGTATTATTGTGCTACTGAGTCTTAATGAGTTTTCAGAGAGTGAATGGAATTCCTTGTTTTATATTTGTGTGACTAGATAACAGAAAGAGTAAAACTTCCTGGATTTGTACCTTAGGCTGGATTCCGATTGAGCGATCACCTTCATAGGAAGCAAACAAAAGGAAAATCTTGACGTGAAGATTAATTTCTTAGGAACAGATTCAATTAGTACATTTTTACAAATTCAATTATTATTATGATTTCTGATTAACAACGTTTTTGTAAATAATTATTAGTCAAGTAAGCTTTATTTATTTATTTATTTATTTATTTATTTATTTATTTATTTATTTATTTATTTATTTATTTATTTATTTATTTATTTATTTATTTATTTATTTATTTTACGTCAAAAACAGTTAAAACTGCCTATGACGTGCTATGGGGAGAAGTGAATTCTGTGCACATTTTCAAAATTCTCTGATCCCTGCACTAAGTCATATATATTCCCTTGTAACAGAATTACACAGAAATACTCCCATGTAATTCTGTGATCCCTACCTCAAGCTATAAATTAAGTCATAATAATTTTAAATACAGAAAGAAATGAGCGTTTTTTGCAAGGATTGTTAACAAAAGAATTCGCTCCCATGTAATAAAATCTATTTTCAAGGATAAATAAGCAATACATTTTGGGCTCTTATCCATGATGTCCTTCGTCAAGGAATAATATTTCCTGCCGCGACAACATAGAAACAATAATTTGAATAACTGTATTTCCCACTGAATTCTAGAAGACGTGCACAGATAATGAAGTTACATTTATGCGCAGAAGCAAAACAAAGGGTCATCTCAGCATTTGCTCAATGGATCAGAGAAACTGGACGAAAAACCTGATCGAGATGGGGGTCATTGACCCAGAGGATGCAGTACAATACTTGTTACATATTGTTTAGAATTATACAGTCCAATGGTAAATAATACATTAAATATCACTAATGTTATTATATCATTAATGTCTTAAATATCATTAATGTTACTATCCTTGTGATGCTCAGTATAGTAACTAATTGTGTAGGAACAGTTATGCAGAAG
Source organism: Teleogryllus occipitalis (assembly GCA_011170035.1). NCBI lineage: Eukaryota > Metazoa > Arthropoda > Insecta > Orthoptera > Gryllidae > Teleogryllus > Teleogryllus occipitalis. The sequence goes on along the minus strand of BLKR01004614.1, from coordinate 1,268 downwards.
TAACGATTTCACTTGGGATTTAAACTTTTCTATCGAATTTAATCGATTAATGACATCTGGCAAAGTGTTGTCAAATAATGTACATGTATTGTGTGTGAATTTTTTGTAATGAGCTGTTGATACTGTCACCTGATGAGTATGATTTCTACGTCGAGTGTTATAGTAATATACATCGGCATTTTCTGAAAATATATTCCCGCCCTTAAGCAAGTCATTTTTGACAAAAAACACTGATTCGTAAATCAACAGACAAGGTAATGGTAAAATTTCTAGATTAATGAAGAGAGGCTTACAAAAATCACGTGGGTGGAATTTGGTTATTGTTCGTACAATTCGTCTTTGTAGTCTGGGAGCTATAAGATGTATTTCTCTAGAATATATATTCCATATCTCAGGCGGGAATGAACATTCGCGAAATATACACAAGTAGTATGAAGGCTGACTGAATTTGCAAGAATTCTGAACGCGTAGTATAATGAACTTAATTTTGTGTTCAATTCATTTAAATGGACGTTCCATTGGTTGATCCGTAGTTTAGGGTGGCACGGTTCCTTTGGTTCCTTTTATGATTCATTATTTCTCGCGATTCCTATGTTTATAGTTGCGCGGTTCACTATAAAACTGAATTGTTTATGTTCAATGTTAAATGAGAAGAAGTCACCTGATAATTTATTGGCGTGGAATTGTGTGTATTTTCGCATTTCAAGTCTTCTTCAAATAGGTTTGTGTGTCTACTGAGATGAAAGGTATGAATTTTCTTAAAAGTGAGTGTTACCTTTAAAATAAATTCTCTTAAAAGTGAGAGAGGTATATAATACAGCGTGAGCGCCGAAGCGACAGCGGAGGCGCGAACCAGGTCTCGAGAGCGAGGGCCGGAAGGCCCTCGCGAACGTAGCACGTTGGATCCGTCGGGTAGCGACGTGCGATATCACGTCGCGGACCACTTGGTGAAAAAAATGCGTTGGTTAAAGAATTGTGTAGGTTACAAAATTAAATTTGTAGCTTGAAAAATACGAATAAACAGTTCACTTAATGAGAGTACGTTGCTACGGAGATTTATACGTACAGGGGGCTTTAGAGCAGTGGGGTATTTATTCTCCCGATCAACCTTTAATTTAAATAATTATATTTATTGCTGTAACATCATGAACTTAACTACACGCGACTACTACGTATAAACAAGGATTCAGTTCATGGAGTCGATTCTCTTCTAATGAACCGAATCAGTGAATCAAAGGAACCGTGCCACCCTATACTTCGGATTTACC
>BLKR01004613.1:0-103111 GCA_011170035.1 Teleogryllus occipitalis | reverse complement strand
GTACTGCCAAAATTACAGTACTACGCCCTGAAGAAGGTCGCAGAATGGCGACCGAAACGTCGGCACCTGTGCCCTGGACGCGGCGTCTCCCGGATAGCCAAGTTAATCATACTCTATTTCATTTCCCAGCTGACTGAACTGAGGACAGCAACTAGGGGTTGGAGCGTTCAAAGCTGTAATATCCTTCGCCATCCATGCCACCACATGACTCTGTCTCTCAGTCACCACCGCCAAAGACGTCGGAGCACTTTTGTCCACCACTATCATCACCGCCGCCGCACCGACGTCTAATACCACGCCTCGCCACGCCGCGCCACGCCATTCGCCTGATGCGGCCGACCGGCCAGCGCTGACCGCTGCCTGGGCGGCGACAGTACGTATCTGCACCGCTTTATGTAGGTCACAACCATTACCCGCTCGTAATGGCTGAAAAATTATACTCGTATCACGGTGATCAGCGGTGTCTCCATCTGGGTGGGTTTAGTCGCCAAGCGGCGTAGACTTCGTGACCACACAAAAAGCAAACTGAAGAGAACCTCGGCAAGAAAGACAGGGCTATGTTGTTCTTTTATTACTGCTATCAAGGGGTTCGAGTACTCCCCCTGTGTCAACATGCAACAGGCAGGCTAACGTGCTGATTCGGTGTCCCGGAGGAAATGGAGCGACGGGGGTTATAAAGGAGCCATTCTCTTCCTCTTTCGATACGATCTGACGTCGGGGGAAGGAGCGAGCTCTTAAGCTCCGAAGTTCCCCGGCGGCCGCCTCCCTCCCCTCGCGATCACCCATCAGGTGACGCTGCAAGAATGCACTCGGCTCCGTCGGCGAGAGTGAGTACAGCACAAACCCCCTCAGGGCAGGGCAGTGGGATGGCCAGCTTTGAACCCACCTGGCTTCATAGGCAGAAAGTGAAATAAATTCTCAAAACAGTTCACTTGTCAACTTCTCAAATGCAGTTGTCAGAGTATTTTGTATCTCATTAAATTCCCCAAATTTTCTAAGTTTCACGCGAGTAAATAATGCCAACAATTCTTGAGCTATGTGATGTTCAATACAAAAATCGAGTACGGAACATTTGTGTACTGTAAGCTGCTTTTAGATTACGTTTTGAGAAGTAACATTCCTGTTTTGCAATATTATACTCAAGAATACGAGACGTGAGAAAGGTAACCTCTCGTTCAGGAATGCAATAATTCTAAAGTTTCTACGCAACGTGTAATTTGAATATCGCACTTAAACCTCGTAGACTTGAAATTATCGAAAAAGACAATTTAATATTTTATTCCTTACACAATGGACGTGCACGTCACTTGGCATACGACGCAATTCCCTCGACTTCGGAAAAGAGAAACCTCGGCGTTATGACAGTTATTAACGTCGACGTAAAACCGAACGATTTATTTACATAGGAAGCATTTCCAATAAAAAAATATACCATAAAAGGAAATAGTAGAAATTCAGCGCTAGACAAGTTATTTTTGACAAAAATTAACATGCTGGATAAAAACATCGGGTAATGAAAGTCAAGGGCCAATAACAAACGTCACCACACGCGACATTTTCAGTATTCCTTATTTTCCACACGTATCAGATTGCACGGTCACGTTAGCGGCGCCTTTGTGCGCGGGGTTCAAAATAAGCGCACGGGCTGCGCTTCAGCTGCCCAGCGCGGAACAATAGGCGCGGAGCGGCGCTGCAAGTAGATCAAAGGCGCGTCGCCGCCGCGCATGCGCAGTGGGCTCTCGACGCAAGCGCACGGACAAAAGAGCGCGACCATTCTCATTTCTTAACACGCGTTTCGTACAAGGATTGAAAACAAATTGTAACATACTGTGTGGGGGAGAAAAGCGAAATGAGTTTGCTCAGTTTAATCATTAGTTGCTTCGGGAAGGTTTATTCTTTCAAAATTTATTTTCGTGGGGAAATGAAGTTCGAATGTTGTTTCCAGCAAAATTTATCTTTTAGGCATTGGATGAGATTTATTACAATAAGTTTCTCACATTCTTTTACAGTGCATTTTTCGGCAAAGATTCAAGAAAAACATTTTCTTTCACTAATTTATGAATATGATTGAATTTTAATATATTAACGTCATTCACGTAAGGAAGCAGATAAAAACTGCAGAATTTTATGACGTCATTATTTTTTTCTGTCTAACATAATACACAGAAGACTAATATTTACTTCAACTGAACTACAACCAACGTTTTTTTTCTTGAATTTCAGTTACTTTCTGTCTTTATATTTAATACCATAAACCGACCTCTAACGTTGCTAGTCCCTCTTCCTTTCCGTCCATATTTTGCTACTTAACATTTTTCTTCATTTTTTCTTTTTCAGTTTTTTAATTATATTTAATTTTTCGACATTTTCCCATCTCTTGTTAGCCAAGTTATTACTTTTTGTTTGGTTGTACTACTGGTGTATTCCTCTTCGCTCGTCCCGGCCCAGTGTGCGCGCCTCCGCCTCCGCCGCCGCCGGCCAACGCGCGCGCGCCGTCGCGCCTAAACGGGAACGTCCTGAACAATCGCCGATGAATAATGCAGCCCGCGGCCGCCGCACGCGCGCTAATTCGGAGCGCGGCCTGCCTCCCTGCGCGCGCGCTCGCTCGCTCCGTCGCGTTGTCGCGTAGGCCGCGCGCGCCGCCCGCTCGCCCGCTTGCCTGCGCGCGTGTGTCAGTGTTTCCCCCCGCAAGAGGGTGAGAGTGACGACGAGGGTGGCGGTGGGGGCGGGGGTGAGGGTGAGGGCGACATCAGGGGCGGGGCCGGAGGAGAGGAGGAGGGCCGGGACGGGGGAGACGGGGATGGCGGGGGAGAAGACGTTGACGAGGGCATGGGTAAGGGGGGGGGGCTGAATGAGGGCAACGGCGTGGCCCAGTGCGAGGCTGGGGGGAGGTGTGGACAGAGCTGGTGGTACAGAGGGCGAGGTCGAGGCGGAGAGGGCGGGGGCGGGGGAGAGGGCGGGGGCGGGGGAGAGGGTGGGGCGGGGAAGAGGGCGGAGGCAGGGGATAGGGCGGGGCGAGGGAGAGGGCGGGGCGGGGGAGAGGGCGGGGCGGGGGAGAGGGCGGAGGCAGGGGAGAGAGCGGGGCAGGGGAGAGAGCGGGGCAGGGGAGAGAGCGGGGCGGGGGAGAGAGAGGGGCGGGGGAGAGGGCGAGAGCTGGGGTGATGGCGAGAGCGGGGGTGATGGCGAGGGCGAGGGAGAGAGAAAGTGAGAGTGAGAGTGAGAGTGGGCGGGCGGGCGGATGAACGAGCGGGAATATGTGTGGGTTTGTGGGCGTTCGAGCGGGCGGGTGGGCGGGAGGAAAGTGGGTGCGCAGGTCGGCGGGGCGCGCGCGTGCAATGGAATGCAGCCACCGGGTGCCGCGTGCTGCAGCCATGCCAGCGCCAAATGCGCTCCCGGCCGCCGACAGAGGCCGCTTTCTGTGAAAAGCAGTGCACTCGAATACGTTCTGCGTGATTGAACGTGTGACGGGCAAAAGAGAATAATCAGCACGTGTTCATTATGTTGTCAATGTTCTAGTCCAGCGGTTTCCAAACTCTTTTGGGCATGGCATCTCTGCTAGGAAGGAGGAAAAACCTTACTGAACCCAAACCGTTTGTTTGTTTTATTACCCAGTAGTTCCAATATAGAAAATTCTCTGAGTGTTTCTAGATCAGTCAAGAAAACAAAAGCGAGAACGTGGAGGATATATGGATAATATGAGTTCCTCATAACGTGTGCGTTATGTTCCCATGATCGTGGATAATCGTAGTTTAATTATGTGCCTGCTCCTATGAGAGACCTTACAAGTAGTCAGAAACATTCTATATCGTATTTTTCTTGCGAATTTTGTCTCGACTCACTAATCAGAATCGTTTTGCGACATCTGAGTCAGTCTATGATAAACTATGAACAGTAGTTTGTAATGCTAGACTTACTTCATGCAGTTTTAAATAAAATAAACTTCTGATCTTCCACACCGGTGAAAAGGGAATGAAATACAGAAACCTTATATCACTTGCAGGCGGTATGTCTATGGCGTAGGTCAGAACAAAATTGTAAAGAATAGAAGTATAAGAAGAGATCAGTAGGTGAAATATTTATACCAGAAACAATTTTTTGTGTTACAGCAAAGAGACGCCATGTTACATTTTCTTATAGCAGCACCATATAATACATTTCTTATTTAGGACAACTCTTGGCAGTACAAAAATTATTCACCAGTAGTTGGGGTTTCAAATTTGACGTACGATGGTTCGATGCATCTGATGTTGCCCTCCCTCTGCTTCTTTGGAACTAGAATTCGGTGGAACACAACCCGGCAATCATTATACGAATATCGTATATTCAAAGATACCATTAGTTTGTTTAGACCACGGTTGGAGAAATCTCAATTAACACAAACAATTCCCTAAGGAAAAACTTTCAAAATTTTGCTTCAGTCCCCTGCACAAAGAAATTTCTTAGTCTCCTCAAGCGACACTCGCCATTCCAATGCGTAAATAACTACTGGAATGATGTAGCACTTCATCTACAACACCATCTTCAAGAGGACCTTCTGTTAATAGGTCCTCTCTCTTTAGTAACACTTTCTTTTTCGCTCTGCAATGTTACCGATTACACTTGTACAATAAGCCGATCAGATTTCTGTTTAGAACACAGAACGCACAGGTTATTGACAATTACCCTCGGAAAGAATGTTTAAATGACATCCACAATCGTTCAAGACGTAAAGCGCAAAGAACTGCTGCAATGATGTAACACTTTGATTACAATACAGTATATAAAGTGCACTCCTGTTAATAGGTCCTTTCTCCTTATTAACACGTTCTTTTTCGCTCAGCAATGTTACCGATTGAACTCGTACAATAAACCGACCATATTTTTGTTCAGAATGCAGAGCGCGCAGGCTAGTGACCATTATCCTCGGAACGAATTTTTAAAATAACATCCACAATAGTGCAACTACGGCGGACGTAAGTGTTTTGAAGATAGCCCGCCGTGGCGCCTAAACGGGAACATCGTGGACAATCGCCCGATGAATAATGCAGCCTGCGCCTTCTGCGCCAGGGTGTCCCGTGCGCACGCTCTGGAACGCGGCTGCGCACCTCGCACTTACGCGCAGCGCTCCGCCACTCAGCCGCCAAGACACGCGGCGCCTCTGACTGGGAGAGCCTGGGGTTTGAGCCCTACCGGTGGCCAATTTTCGACATTTGCTAGATAGATAGTACAAAGTACATCGTTGTCTGGAGGAGAATTCTAGCGGTTGACTGCTCTGATCGGTAGCCAAGACACCCCGCGCCTCTGATCGGGAGATCCTGGGGTTTCAGCTCTGCCGGTGGCCAATTTTCGCCACTTGCTAGATAGATAGTACGAAGTACGTCGTTGTCTGGGGGAGAATTCTAGCGGTTGACCGCTCTGATCGGTAGCCAAGACACCCCGCACCTCTGACCGGGAGATCCTGGGGTTTGAGCCCTGCCGGTGGGCAATTTTCGACATTAGCGAGACAGGGCGAAATCAGCCGCTGGAGGGGAATTCTAGCGGTCTGCTGCAATGATCGGTAGCCAAGACTCGCTGCGCCTCTGATCGGGTAGTCATATGATTTGAGTCAAGTCAGAGGCAGACTTTTGACATTCGCTAGGTAAGTAGGTTGAAATCAGCCGATGTCTGGAGGCGAATTCTAGCGACTGGCCGCTCTGATCGGTAGCCAAGACCCGCTGCGCCTCTGACCGGGAGATCCTGGGGTTTGAGCCCTGCCGGTGGGCAATTTTCGACATTAGCGAGACAGGGCGAAATCAGCCGCTGTCTGGAGGAGAATTCTAGCGGTCTTCTGCAATGATCGGTGGCCAAGACTCGCTGCGCCTCTGATCGGTAATCATATGGTTTGAGTCAAGTCAGAGGCGTATTTTCGACATTCGCTAGATAGGTAGGATGAAATCAGCCGATGTCTGGAGGAGAATTCAAGCGGCTGGCTGCTCTGATCAGTAGCCAAAACACGCGGCGCTTCTGACCGGGAGATCCTGGGGTTTGAGCCCCGCCTGTGACGAATTTTCGCCGTTTGCTTGATAGATAGGACGAAGTACATCGTTGTCTGGAGGAGAATTCTAGCGGTCGGCTGCTCTAATCGGTAGCTAAGACTGGCTGCGACTCTCATCGGGTGGACCTAGGGTTTGAGCCCCGGCAGTGGAGAATTTTCGCCATTTGCTAGATGGATAGGACGAAATACATCGTTGTTTGGAGGATAATTCTAGCGACCGGCTGCTCTAATCGGTAGCTAAGTCTCTGCGACTCTCATCGGGTAGTCATAGGGTTTGAGTCAAGTCGGTGGTGGGTTAAAATCATCCCCTGTCTGGTGGAGAATTCAAGACTCCTCTGATCGGTAGCCAAGACTCGCTGCGGCTCTGATCGGGTAGTTATGGGGTTTGACACATGTCGATGGCGGATTTTCGACATTCGCTAGATAACTAGGTCGAAATCATCCGCTGTCTGGAGGAGAATTCTAAGGCCGGCTGCTCTGATCGGTTTGCTTTGCTTTGTTTCTCGTACCAATTCCAAGCGATTTCTGGAACAGTACCTTAACAAAAAGCCACGGGCCGAACGCTATCATTCATTCCTCCTTCTTCTTCCCTCCTCTCCCCTTACATTCACACACGCACTTACATGCACTACTCTACCACATGTCGGTATACCAGTTGAGCACCTTAGAACTTGTCTCTGCTAGGGCGGTTCCCAGCTCTCGGAAATATTTCGGGCAAACCCTCGCAAGCCTACGGATAGCTCGACGCCGTTTTCACGTTCTACGGAGAGATGAACACTCCCGAGATGACACGTGAACTAACAACATTTACGGGACTATTGACCTTAGCTAGCGACCCGTCCAGTAACACGAAATATTTGATCAATCAAAAACGCTGCCACCCAAACAGATTTATTTTTAAGGACCTTTTCCAGCTTAATCCGTTTGAGATCGATCCAAATACTGAAACATATCTTCTACACAATCAGAATTTGTGACCTGTTGGAGTAATTCGTCAGTACTCTTCAACTGTCAACAGTTCAAATTAAAATTGTTATGCCATTTGTAAAAATGAAATAAAGTAGTTGCCACTAGGCATTACATAGTCTCACAAATATTAATAATTTTATTACTTTGTGCTCTCGTATCATTGACCAAAATTCAGGACTTTTGTTGCGATTTTCCTTCAATCTTACTTTAGGTCACTGTCGTCAAGAGGAAAATGTACGACGCTCTGCCGGCATGTATAAACTGACAGGCTATTTCTTCTTATTTACGCATTCCGGTCTCGTTACCCAGAGTAATGCCCAACCCGTGCAGCGAAGCAGAAGTATAATATCCCACAAAGACCCAGCACATGCACCCTCGAGGGGATTCTTCCTTCTCCACTTTATCTTAATCATTTCCCTCGCTTGAGCGGATTTTCTATTACGGGTAAATTACGACTCTCGCTTTTCGCATAACCCAGATGCCGACGCGGGCTGGGTGGGGAGAGGGGGGAGGGGAGGGTGGGGTGGGGGCGACGGAGGCGTAACCTGCCGCGATGACAGATGAAGCGCGGTCCGCGCATGAGGAGAGGCTCTGCGCCCGGTCGTTTGGGTTTATGAGGCGTGACGTTTGCGCCGCGCCGCGCCTCGCCTCAGCCGCGGTCTCCAGTCGCCATGTTCTTGACCCGCGTGTCAGAGCCCAGCCATCAGTAGCAGAAAGCGGCGGCTCGGGCTTTCGGCGAAATACAGCCTTCCACTTCGTCCGGGATTGGGGAGACGAACCGACGTGTCACGTCGGCGTGACTAGACCCTGAACATTTAGACTATTTAAATCGTATCACCCTCCCCAATTAATGGTAGAAAGAGGCTTTCCAAATATCTAAGCAGTTTAGCTTTTTTTACATAAACAAACATTTTAAATTATTTTTCATAAAAGCAACAGCGGTAAAATATAAATAATAATATGTTTATATTTTGCTTTTTTGACTCTTGATAAATTTTCTTTCCTACGGTACAATTCGTAAAGAAACAACTTCGAACCTGGTTCCATGAACAATGGTCACTAGTATTGAAACAATAATGATAATGACATACAAAAATAACAAATGTAAGGTTTCATCTCTGATACTGTAATACAGAAATACGAGAGTACACAGACCAAATAACTGATATGTCAGATAAAAATGTGGTTTTGAAAATTGAAAATTACATTCTAAAGCAGTTCAGGAGTTACGTGTTACGTATATTGCCCTAATAAAGAAACGGTTTTGGTCAAATACTTAAAAACATCAATCGAGTGCAATTTGTACTAAAAAGAATAAATAAATGAAAATACACGGATTTAGTTATATAATGCTGAGAAATTGTTAATCGTCATCAGGGATCCTCGCATGATCTTTCATACAAGAATTAGTTGTCACAATTCTATAGGAGGATCTGAAATATTAATTTCCTGTAAATAAAAAAGAATTCTCAAAATCAATTTAATTTAAAGAATTTATGCTGGCAAACAGGAAAAAATTGATAGGAAAATAAGAGAGAAAATTAATATAACTATTGAGAGACTCCTATATTTTATGGAGCTAATTGGTTTTGAAACCTTGCTAACTCATCTCCGGGGATATGACGAGAACCAGACACAACAGTTTAAAAGAGATTGAACCGAATGTTACGAACATTCGAGCGAGCGGCAAACTTTCCTTTGAAGTGAAAAAACAAGAATTCCAACGAAACCATTCCCGTTAAGGAACGGCATTATTCGAATTTGCTCCCTGACCTCCGAGGATCACACTGTCTGCTGTTCTATTCCCTCTGTTGTAAAGTATCGCTGGGGAATAAAAGCCTATTAGCGTGACCGGAGAAGTTTCTGTTTAAGAACCTGGCTCCGTAAGCCAACATCGAGATTCGAATACGCGGTCACTGATCTCAGTGACATTGTCGCCATTTTTCGCTCCATACACTATAGTGAGAAAGGTCGCCAAGCACATAAACAAGCGGTGAAGGAGATGCACACCTCCCTTTTCAAATGGTGGTTGTAACAGGTTCTCATGAAAGTTCGGCGAATTTCTTTCGGCTTTGCGAAGCCGTTTCACCGCTTCTAATGGGTATCGAAAACGAACAGGTAGGATGCAGAATCATCCCAACCATAATTCACTCTGAAAATGAGACTGACATCACCTGCTGAGTGGTATTGGAATGTCACTTTTGTAAAAAAATATACAATCGAAAATTCAACAAAAATAATTCAAAATGTTCATAAATGGAGAAATGAGACGGACGAAAAATAGCAGAAGTTGTTAATTAGCTAAGACAATCCTGAATGATTCTTTAGAATTACCTACTCAGCCTTTTAACATTAACACAGCATTAGGATTATCTATCTATAGTTCGAAAATTATGTATGTGTCGTAATACAATTACTAGGGGCAGATTTTAATGACCTGAACCAACACCAATAATAATCAATAAAATGCTCTTACAATTTTTTTTAAATACTCTACAAGCAAAGAGAAATATCGTAATTTTTTTATCAAAACCAGTTCGGATGAACAACTCAAGCTGCTGGATATGTTACTAAGGTAATCAAGGCTTTTCTCTTTCGTTCAAGTGAATTCAGTTTTCAAAATTTTGGTTTGGAGCGTTCTTTACCTGGAATTCTGTCTTTACGTAGTTATCACAGGAATCTTAGATTACATAGAAAGGTTTACATTGCAATTTCTGAGCGAAGAAATCGAATAGGCTTCTAAGAAATTCTGTGGAGAAGTTGTTGTATCTCATTAACATTATTTGAAGCAATTAAATTATGTTAAAATCAATCAAATTAGCGAAAAAAATTACGGGAAAAGGTAAAAAATGACATAAGTCGAAATCGACAAAAAATGGAAAAAAGTATAAATATTGATCACTTCCTTTTTTCATAACATAAAATTAATGTCTGTACTAAAACGCATTGTTCTAAAGAGAAAAGAAAAACCTTTCATTAAAACCCGTCCCCTGAAGATTACAGTTGATAGAGACAAGACAGAAGAAACTTCATGGTTAGAAGCAGAGGTGCCCAAAATGAGCCTTCAAGTCCGTCATGATTAAAAATTAACTTAGAAAATCTCAAAAACTTAATCGAACTTTTAATAATAATAATAATAATAATAATAATAATAATAATAATAATAATAATAATAATACCGAGAATTCTTAATTGACCATCCATGGCATTCCTTTTTTGTGCAACAACCTCTTCTTCTCAATCTATCGTTCATTTACCGTGCCACGAGCTGCATAAATCTACCAACTCCCCCTCCAAGCCATAAATGGCTACCGAATTCACTGGTCGTGGAGCCCGTAGGCTGGCATCGGGCAAGGGTCACCAGCAGCATAAACAAGCATTTAAGCGCTGGACCCACGGGCAGCGAACGGACGCGCGGGTGGGTGAGCGAGAGTGGGAGAGGGATGTAGGTGTAAGATAGAAGGAGGGTGTGGGGCGAGGCGGGGCCAGTTGAGACCGGGTGCGATGGCGGGGCGGGGTTGGTGACGTCGCGGGACGGCAGCGTGGCGGGGACGTGTGGCGGGGGCCCGAAAGAGTGCCGGAGAGGAGCGAGGCGTAGAGGAGAAGAAGGGGAGGAAGGAGGAAGGGTGAAGGAGGAAGGCATGTCGGAGCGGGGGTGGGCGCCGGGCAGTGGCGGGGTCAGATGAGATCGGGTGCGGTGGCGGGGTGGGCTTGGTGACGTTCGCGGGACGGCCACATGACGGGGAGGACGTGTGGCGGAGACAGGGCGATGGCTGGGGGGTGGAGGGGAGCGTAGGCTTGGAGGAGATGGGCGAAAAGGGGTGAGGCGGGGTGGAGGCGTGCCGGAGCAGGGGTGCGAGTGGGGCGATGGTGGGGCCAGGTGAGACTGGGCACGGTGGCGGAACGGGGTTGGTGAAGTGCGCCGGACGGGAGAGTGGCGGGGAGGACGTGTGGCGGAGGCAGGGTAGAGGCAGGGCTGGGGGCGTGACAGAGGGGTGCCGGCAGGGAGGAGACAACGGGGGCAGGGTGGAGGCGTGTGGGAGCGGGACGGTGGCGTGGCGGAGGCGGGACGGTAACAGAAGCGGAGACTGGGCCGACGCGGGCCTTGGAGACGTGGCAGAGGCTGGGGGGGCGGAGGCGAGCCGCTGGCGGTGCGGGGGCGGGGGCGCGAGCGGCCTTCGCGTCCGGGGCGCGCGGGGTTAAGGCAGCGGCTGCGTCTATGGCGAGCGCGGCGATGGCGCAGGCGGCATGTTTACGGCGCGGCGGCGCGGGATCCCGGACCTGGCGGCTGCCGCGGGCGCGCGCGGCTGCCGGCCCAGGGCTCGGGTTTCCAGCGGGTCGACGCTCCCGCCGGATCCTGCCGCACACCACCAGACGCACCCGTGCGACCGGAAACGATGCTACGCACGGCTCTTACGCGCGTGTGTGAAACGTTTCAGGCAGCGTAATAGTAAGCGTGGGTCAAACGTTACGGAAATGAAAAGGGGCTCAACCATTTCAACTGTTATCAGTCTGTTATACTGTGTCGTTTGAGAACCTAAAATAACTTCCAGGTAACGAACTTACCAGAGTGTAGATTTTTATGAACTTAACAAAACTTTCTTACTTCCACATTCTTGTGTTGTTCTGTAAGTTGGTAAAAATTCTTACTGTGTAGCATAATCGTTTGGAAATATTGATTTTCAAATTGCAAGGTGTTGACAGCAGGACATCATTGATGTTAGCGATTACCTAAAGTGCTTTCAGTGCTTTCACTTAAAGTACATATCTTGAGTTCACTATAATTAATAGTCACTGCTGTCATTTACTGTTCGATTCTTAAGGCTGCCATTTCGGCTTCTCGACGTCGAACTAAGGATTCAACAACTGCTATTCAGCCAGTGAGAAATAATGGCACTGTTTTGGAAATATCATTTACACGATAAACGCATTCTTGCAATACGAATGATCTTCCTTTTATCACTATAGAACTACATTACATAACGTATTATTATTATTTTACAAAGACTTTATGAAATATGTATTTATCTTCGGACGAGGCAAAACATCGTTAGTCACGCAAAAAGTAAAAAAAATAAAAAATAAAAATAACAGTAATCTGGTCCTACGAGAGAAACAAAATAGGTGCGTATCTACAAAGATGATTTAAGGAAAGAATTACAATCTTGTAACGTGAGCTTGTTATAGTACATTTTGCTTTATTCTTGCTGCAACGAATCGTGAAAATTATTCTTCACTCAGAAATCTCCACAGCTCTTGCGGCTTTCCGCCTGCAAATTCACCGCGTGCAAGATTTGTAGCCGTTAAAAATTCGAGCACGTCCGTTGAAAAAAAGCACGGAATGTTTCTGAAGCCGCCGCCGGCTACTCGCACTCTATGACGATGGATTGACGATATTATGTGCGTGCCGAAATGGCGACTGCCCAGATTCACTCGCGCAAGGCCGCACAATTTTCCTTGCACCTGCGCACCGACACCGTCTCCTCTCTTGTTCTCTTTGGACACGCTGGATATTTCACAGCAGCAGCTCGCGTTTATTAAATAAGTCTCCAACAACGCGAGGAACGACTGCCAGAAGGAAAAGCGCTTGTGTCCGACAGATGGGCCTAATCACTCTCCATTAGACGCCTGATGACCCACATGATTCAGAGCGAATGCTCCTAAAAGTTTTATTGCTCTTTGTGCTTCGAGGATTTCGATTCGTTTTGAAATTATTGTCAGCTTAATCGTTTTGGTGTAAGGACGTTTTTGTGCTTTGAAAATTTGTGGGGTACTTGTGAACGTCAGCTGGCCTCCACAAGAGAGTGCCGATTGAACGAAGAAACGTCTGATAAGATTAATGTGGCCAACGAAGTAATTTCATGTCCAGCAAAACTGTTCGGTTTTTAGAAGATAGTTGGACACAGACAGATGTGTGCTATTAATGTAGACCATTTTCGCATCCTAATTTAAATACAATTTAAGGACTTACAATACAAGTATTTTGATAGGAGGTTATTTGTGAAGTGAGTGGGAGTTTTAGAAGATTTTTCGAATTGTATTCTTCTCATATTATTGGTTTGGTATTTTCTCTCAGCATGCTATCAGCAAGCTTGGTATTTCTTTCGTTTTTACTCTCTCGTAAAGAAATGCTGTAATGCTATGGCAGAAACCCGCGATTTTTCGACCGAAACCCTCGCGCTGAGGCCTAGGTACGAAAAATCTTTTTTCTATATCTAGCATATGACTTTCTCTAATACCTTGTGTAATCATAATCCAGTGTGTGGTTCACTGACACTGAAAAATCGATTGACGGCAAAACTTTTGTCTGACTGTCCGCGTTCGTGTATGGTCAACGCTAACTCCTAAACTGTTCAGACCATTTTCTCCGCAATGTATGTTCTCCCAATCGATCCGAACGGACTCGATATCCTACGACTTTTAAAACGGATATTTTAATTTTGGGGTATTTTACATGAAGCCTCAAGAACATCTTCAAACTTTTTTTCGAAAATGGCTCCAAATTTTTTTCAATTTTGTTCTCAGATAGCGTAAAGGACGCTTAAAAAGTCACAGATCTCATTTTTCTTGAATTTGTGAAAATAGCAAAAGATAGAAATAATACGAGAAAGTATGCGCAGTTGGAGCACCATTGGTTTCCCTAGTTTTTTTTCAATGGTCCCCACGAGTGTGGAAAGCGTCTTTCGTACTGTTCAATTAACTGAATGAACTAGCTTTCATTTTCTGAAAATAGTCTTTGTAGCACAAATAAATGTGCACTATCAACCAGAATCAATCTGTTGATTTGCATCCAAATATGCCACTCGACGATTACACTCTCGCTAGAACACCTTGCGAGGTCTTACCTGTGAGATTAGCCGAAGCGCAAATAACATATCCCAGATGACTCTAGACTGAGCTGAATTGCTCTATTTCACATAGCAGAAGCGAACACGAAACCAGTTGAAAGTTTGATCACAAAAAAATTAAAGGATACTAAGATCGGTGTGTCTACATTGACAATTCCCTCATGTTGTACGAAGCAAAGTTTTAGACGAATTTAGGTCCTCCTGACCACTTTCTTCTTTATAAAAAAAGCGCAATTGTGTTGTGTTCCTCAATATAAAATTTAAATTTTAATAAATTTGACTAGTCATCGCTAGAAAACGCGACTGCATTTTCGTGATAACCACACCTGTCGCATCCCAATAAAACGGCCTCGAAAATTTCAGTTCACAATTAAGAGCCATGAGATGTCAAACACGAAAAACCACAAAGAAATTGTGCAGTTTTCAGACGAATTTCAATAGGTTTAAGTGCCTTAATAAAATAATGCCTTGAGACGTAAAATTATTTGTGAAAAATTATTTCACATTTTCATCCATTTTCAGGAACTCCACTCATCGCGTACATTCGAGGTCACAGTTTCTATTTTCGAGCAAATAGAATTTTTTGCATTTGTAAAGACTTGCAAGAAGGATATGACACAATTTTCAACAACATGACTACGAGATTATTCACTTCATAGGCAACACACTTCGTAATAGACTGAACCTGACAAGAGAGAGCGAAATCCGACATTTCCGCGGCTTCCAGTTTTGGAAGGAAATGGCTGATCCTGGGACACTACAGCTAGTCAATATATTGGTCACACATTTTTAATATATTCGTTCCTCGCTGTGAATCTTTTGGCGGCATGAAATAAAACTTTTTTGTTCTTTTAAACGAAATATACGGAAAATAATGATAATAAATAAGTTATTCGCAACAAAACATCCGCAATTTTGTTATAACTCTGTTGAATTCAGTTCTGGAGGAACACAAATCTAATTCTGAATAAATTAAAATTAGGAAAACGCATAATTTCGAACTGGTTTTTCGATCGACAGAATATCAATATGTATTTTGTTCTAAAAGTATTTCACATAAATACCATACACTAAACAAGAAAATGAGTAACCCCGAAAATTTGTTTTCATAGTAATCCCAACCTAAAACCGCATGAACGACCTCCCGAAACCTGCCTCGTCTTAATTCGAGAAGGTTGTTGTCACGGTTGAAGTCGCATCTCCCTAATAGTAGTTATTATGGGGAGAGGCTGTCCTGTTCTTCCGCCTTTTGTGAGTAGCTGCCTACCGCAGCTCACCCAACAACCGCCTCACAGGGAGATCTACTACATTTGTACACGGTCCTAAACAGAGGTGCCCATGACAAAACGGCCGTACCAAACGGAGAAGAAATGAATGCTCAAAATGGAGACTGCAAGTTCAAGGACAAAGGACTGAAGATGGCGGAAGAATGACCTGAAAGCTAAGGCACAACAAGAAATGCTTCTAAGAATTACAAGGAATCGAAGGTATCGATATGTGCTGGAAAGAACGGTATAAACATTTATTTATCCAGATAATATTGTGGTATGGTGATGAAACGAGAACTTCCTCTTGTTCGGAATAAGATTAGGGATCTCTTTAGGGATGAAGAGTAGGATAGAGGAAGTGGGGATGAAGCGCGTTAATTGGGCACGACGATGATATCTTAACTAAGAATACATGTTATCAAAAAGCAATACTAAAGACTAAAATGAGAGATGTGTGATGCAAGAGCCGTACATCTCCTTCTTCACCACTAGACCATTTGTATCATGGCGATAGTGAGTGAGCGGGTACGAGTGAGAGAAGAAAGGAAAGTATACTTTCCTTTCTTCTCTCACTCGTACCTCCATTATAATGAACGGAAGAAAGGAAAAACGAAAACAAGAAGCCAGACGACGGATAACTGAGGAAATAAAGGCCATGTAAAGTAAGGAAAGAAGAAAGACGATGGAAAGAAAGGAGAGACCTACTAACCGATGAGTCGTAGAAATAGGTAGCGAAGCCAGAAGAAGAAAATGATACCAATGACAGGTGGGGAATTGAAAACGGCAGTCTATCAAAAGGAAAACACAAAGAATCAACGTTCCACTTCAAAGAAAACAAGGAATAATAACAACTCAAAGATTATGTAGTGAAGGAGACGAAGTCACAAAACGACGGACATCAGTAATGGGACAAATTCTATTCGAAAGAAGCCGCAAAGACACAGCACGAACACGGAGTGTGAGGCGGGGGTTGCGGTAAATATTCCGAGGCCGCGAATGTGCCGAGGGCAACGGGGACCTGAGGAAAGGAGGTAGGGGCACCGCTTCTTCAGGGAAGCAAAGGCGGTCGTGTGTCCGAGCAAGAGGGTTGGCGCACAGGCACCGGGCGTCCAGGGCCGCGGGCGGGCTCGCCCCCACCTGCGCTGTTTGTTTACGGGCGGCGGCGGCAAAAAGCGGGCGACGCAGGCGGCGACACCCCAGGACCCACCGCCGCCTCCGCCTCCGCGCCGGATTGAAACGTCGCCCGCCTAATGTCACAAAAATGCGCTCTAATGACTTGATTCACTCGGGGAGCGCACTCCCTTGGAGGTCGCCCCCGCGACGCGTCACAATAGAAGGCAGCGCGTCACGGCTCACGCGATTTTGCCCTCTCCCCCCCCCCCCCGAGGGAAATGTGGCCACGGGAAATTAAATACTTTTGTAACGTACCGGATTTCCGATGTCAGTTATCTTCTCCTAGCGACGGACTGGGAGCGGTAGCTCAGTGCATCAACTGATGTCACTGCAGCGCCTCTGACCGGGAGGTCCTAGGTTCCCACTCCCCATGGCGGCAGGATTTTCGACACTAGCTTTTCAGCTAGGTCGAATTCAGTCGCTGTATGGAGGAAAATTCTAGCGGCCGGCTGGTGTGATCGGTAGTTTTCCGTGGTTTCTCCGATCAACACCAGGCGAATGCCGGAGCAGTACCGCACCAAACGGGCCACGGACCGCGCGCGATCTGTCCTTCCTCTTCCTTGTCCTATCCTCTCCCCTTACACACACACTTACATTAACATGCACTACACTAGCATATATTCCGGGAGACTGGTCGGGAGCTTAGAGCTTGTCCCGGCTGGGGCGGTGCTCAGCTGATGGGAGAGTCTTGGTTAGGGGGAAACCCCACTAGCCGAGGGTAGGTCGGCACCGGATCTCGTCCTCCAGCGGGGGAAGATCACCGCCATCTCCCGAGAAAAAAACACGCACTACACTAACGTGACTAATGACCACAGTAGTTGACGCGCCCGGAAACACGAAAAAATCAATCAATCAATCAATCCTAGAGACGGGGTATTATGATAGAAGACCCTAAAATATGCAGAGATTTTCCTAAGGATGAGCCAAAGTGACAGCTACTGCTGGCAACATAACTGAAGGTTCTGTGGTCGTTGTGCCCTTGAGCCCATTTGACTCCTTTCCCGCATTCGTTCGTTTGCAGTTGGCTAACTTGTAAATGGCTTCGACTCTTCCTTATGGAATGTCCTCGTCCGACAAAAATATAGTGCGTCACGAGAAATAATTGAAATTAGGAAGAGCAGTGTTATGTGCTCGTCTGTAAAAATTCTTTTTTTCTTTATATATTACACTGAATTTACTTTTTGTGTGATAAATATTATGTTTATTTTAAACCCGATACTTGAATGCGAGATGCGTACCCATGCACGTGGTTCCGACCTTTGTGCTGTTGTAAGGCGAACTGCGATTGAGAGCTTTCTATTTACATTCGTGGCAGTTTTCTTTTACTAATTGTGAGAGCATGTTAAGAGATTTTCCACATACGTAATTAAATTTAAATATTTCCCTGAATCGCGTACGTGCCTATAACTCAACGAAACTCTTACACTTCTGCATAGGGATATTTTCACACGAGCCATTAGCACTTTACGAAAGGGCAAGGCAGAACAGCTGTCGCGGCGGAGGGATACTTCTATGAAATACATGTAATGTTCACTTGTTTTCGCGAACTGTCACTTTGGCTCATCCTTAGGAAAATCGTTCTACACCAAGCAGAGTCGATCCAGTGGCCGAGATCGCAAAGCCAAAAGTGTCGTAGAGAACTCGGACCGAAGAATCGCGGGTTCGAGTCCCGCCTCGGCAAGGTTGTATTTGTGTTCGTCCTTTCACCCCTTATCATCACCACAGTTACCATAACGTTGAAGCAATCTTCACAGTTATCATAAAGTTGACTCCAATAGTGGTCGCTAATGACCTAGATGTTGATGCGACCTTAAATAACAAAGAAAACAGAATGATTTGCAAGGCTGTGGAGAATACCTCCAAAGATTCTCAGATTCACAGGAATGAGGATTTATGTAATTGAATGCATGTTATGCAGGATATATTTGCTGTAATAACTTCGAAGTGGTTAAGAAGTTATGTAAGTAGTAAACTGTAAGACAGACGTCTGGAATATAAGTTGTTATTTTTTGATATTCAGGAAGGCCTTTATTTCCTCAAAGAAGTGATCGATGAGAAGTCGAAGGTAAAGGAGCGGTGAATCTATGATGTTTGAGACGTTACACTCTCAAAAGCACTGGATGCGAAAGAAAGTGGAAACGCCACTGCAGTATCGTTGACAGGGAGGCCCTAGGATATGGGTCTGACAGTAGGTGATTTTTCCCGCAAAACTCGAAATTTCTTAGATTTATGATTGGGTAATATGAAGTAATAAATAATTTCTTACTGAATTATATTAACTCTATTGAAAGCTCCTGAATAACAATTGTTAATGCCACCATATCAAATCCGACGATTTATGCTTGTGCAATGTCCCATCTGTGTGCATAACTCAAATATTTCTACTGGCTGCGATAGCTCTGTGGCAACACCTTAGTATTCGCAGCAGAACAGACTAGGCAGCCCTGGATCCTAGAATGGTCAGTGGTGGATTTTCGATACTAGTTGCATTGTTGGATCGAATTCAACTACAGTCCGAGGGCGAGCTCCGTGGAACAACTCCATGATCGGTAGTTTTCAATGACCTCCAATCAATTTTTGGCGAATGACGGAACCGTGTCCCACAAAAAAGCCCAAGAAGCAGATTGTTCCTTTTCCTTGTCCTATCATTTCCCCTTATACACAACCATACACTGCGTTACCAGACATGTAAGGAGACTAGTGTAGAGTTTAGAGCTTGTCCTTTCTAGAGGCAGATACAAGAAGAGGAAAACGCGGCAACCCTTCGCGTAGGTTAGCGCCGCCAACGAGGGAGAATCTCCGTCTCTTCATCATATCCGCCACCTACACTGGCTGGTCTAATGACCTCAGTAGTCGACGCGCTCAGAATCAAAAACTCATTCGCTCACGGTTCGTTCAATTTTACCCTCTTCCCCTGAGGAAAATATGACCTCGGGAAATTAAATATTCTCAATGGTGACAGTGAAACGATTTAGATAAGTGGAGAAATAAACTTGTCTTTACGTTAGAAGTATTTAATTTTTATCAATAGAATACAGATTTATTCAGCAGTACATCGTCACAAAAAGACGAGTGGGTTTTCACTGGTATTTGTTCCATGTCATTTTATACGCGGAATGATATAAAATGGTATTTCGGAAGATAGTTACTTACTTTCGGAAGATAGCCAAAAGACTTCTGGCATTTGGCCACGGAAAGAAATATCGGAACCTGCCACTTTAATAAAAGAAATTTAAGTTGAAACACATACGATACATGAGTATATTTATTTCGATTTTCAGGTTTTCAAAAGTTTATATTGTAGAATCATTTTCATCTTTTCTTTTTTCTTTTTTATTTATTTCGTGATGCTATTCTCGTGGTGGAAATATATGGCTCTCGAAAGCCCCTCTTGACGTTCTCCATGTATGCCTTGGTTTCTAAGTACATAATACACACAAGAAACATGAAAAATAAACTATTATATTTAGAAACGCAATTTCCACGTGATGTAATATGTCAAGTGTTACTCAAGTTCAGAGGGAGCAACATTCTGACATTTTCGTCCGTACAAGCCTGCTCGTGTTCCGTCACGCTTCACAGCTGATGATGACACGGCGCTCCTCAAGCGAGACGGCTGGTCATGTCAACAATATACGTTATGATACTTCCGCGTGATGCTCGTCGCAAATTAAGAGTTGAGAGCGATATTAAATTTGCGTTCTTCTAAATTCTCGCAAGCTAAAAGAATGTCATTATCATAAAGGCTGGAACGCTGTATTTAAAAGAAGGAATTTGGAAATGAACTTAACTCTCATTTAGAGACTTTTATAACATTTTATGACTTATTTACTACTAAATGTTAAATACCTACGTAAAAGTTAATAGCCTATTTACTCTAGGAAACTTTATTAAACTTATCAAATCATATATAGTAGCAATTATCCAAAGAAAAAATAGAAAATAATGAGAATCATAAAACAACGAAACTTCAAATCATGATTAAATGAATACCGTGTCTACATTTATAAAGGCATCTCGCAGTTTTCGAACGACTAGTTTCATGGGATTAAAGGGCTTCTTAAATATAATACATTCTAGCTAAATAAATCGTCTGACAGAAAAGAATGGGATTCATAAAATGATATATTGCCGAAAAAATAGGAATGAAGATGATACAAGGATTGGATGAGACACCAAATTGAATGAGCTACGGAGAACTGAAGATCAGCGGCATAGTTAGAACTAAATGGCATAGACGTGGACCTACTCAAAGAGAAAAACGATGATGATGGTGATGATAAATAAATTGTTTAATATGGGAAAGTGATTTATTCCAAACGATTGTCCGTGGCATAACCGGAAAATATGATTCATCCATTTTGATCCTTTTCTCATCAGTAATCCTTGAAATTATAGACTGCGGTTGATAATAAACTATTGTGTCACTTCATTGACGTAATTGCTTTATATGAGCCCCCACCATTCTATGCTAATTAAACGTACTAAATTACTCATATCCTAGTTCAGACAGAGTTGTGTGTGAGGTTAAGACCAGTAATTCCTGTTCAATTCCGTTTCTCAAAACCTTTATTTGGGTTTCGAACACTCCTCATCAATATGCTCGATAACATTAGGGACATGGCGATACACTCGATACTTACTACAAGTGCATCGGTAATTTTGTTTTTAATATTGGTAATATAACCATAAATGAATTGATAATATATTGAAACCGTTATCCAAAGCATTTCTTGTCACTTTTCTAGTATTGGCTCTTACAAAAGAAATATGATTCTGTCATTCCAAGTGACAGTACAAATACTGTGTGAATGGAATAAAAATGTTAATTTTAATAATAATTTATATAAAAATGTTATAAGAATGTAAGTAAAGTGAATCTGTAACTCCCTGTAAATTCAATCGTTAATCGATATCAACTGATATTGGAAATATAATTGACTTTCAATGATATTTGTTTATTCAGTAAAACGTCAATACGGACGTCAAAAATCCCAAACGGCGATAATGTTCACAACACTGATGAATAAATTGCTTTATATAATGATATATTTCAAATGATCGTCCCACGCATTCAGGAATGCTAGCCAAAAAATCGCATGAAGTGAATGCTGAATCTAGGTATTCGTTTAAAAGCGTCACGACGCGCTGACACGACATAATACTGTTATTAAAACCATTGGCATTTCTGTTATTGAAAATGCTATAATGTTTTACTACAGTAATGGTTTATTAATTCGCTTCTCTTCTGCACCCCTCAGAGTGAATTATAAACAATTTTTCAAATCCTTTTATTTTTCCTTCCTGTATTCTAGAGTAGAGAGGAATGGTATTGGAATCACATCAACAATACAATCTCGGATATCGGTAATAAAATCAGAGGGTCAGTTCTTTACAGATGTAACTTCGCACACGCCTTAGGATAAAAGTCTTCGTATTATACTTCTTTTTTTTAAGTGGTCAATCACATTATTTCATCGTTACACCTCCTGCCTTACTAAATGAATCTTTTTAATTGTGGTAAGCACATTTCTAAGGCCACGAACCCAATTGAGAAGGACGTTCACGAATTAATTAAAAAGATTACTTTTATAAGGCAGGAGGTGTAACAGTAATCCATGTCATCGGCCAATTTTAAAAAAATCGAAGTATAGTGGTGTTTCAAAGATGGTTAAGATTTGTGCAGGCGGAGAGGAGAGCAAGGGGGGTGTAAGTAGATTTGCCAACCATCCTACATTTGGGAGGAGAGTCCTCTGTTGACGTCAATTGTCCTCTCGTCCTCTTTTGTATTTTAAATGTCCTCCTTTTAGTATTTTTTTTAACATTTGCTGTCATTTTTTGCTTGGCTAACATCCATCACGACGTATCATTTATTGTAGAAAACATAAATATCCTTTTTCTGAACACTGACACACGCACGTGACACACGTATGTATAATAGTGTCTAGCGACTAAAATAGAAACTCGTAGACAATCTTTATCAGCATTTCGTGAACGAATCTTTTCACTTGAATCGCAAATACAGAGAAGAAAGAAATAGAGCTGTTGTTAGTGTAAATTAAATATTTATAAAAATACGTGTGTTAATGCGGATTTTTTCCCTTATCGAGTGTTCTCCCTTTTACATGAATATTGTCGGCACCCCCCGCCCCGAAGGCATCAGAACAAAGGGCCCAAGAAGAGAAAAAGTTTCGGTATGCCGCACATTTCCTCTCGTTCATGTTGTCGTCTACTTTTCTCATTTCATTTCGAAATTCTGGGCAATTTGATAATTCATAAGCGTTCTAATTATTTCAGATTATCGGCGTTCTATTTAACTTCATTTCGATGAAATCAATACTTAGTACGGTATTTACACCGAACTAGTGGAACTACAACAGCACATACATTCTCGGATTATTTGTAACGGTCATATAATATAATACTACTTTAATTCGTAATAGTGGTTCCTACCCCAAAAAAGTGTTTGTCCATGATGGGATTTGAAGTCAGGCATTTAGATTTAGGAAAAAATGAACTTAACCTTGAAAATTTTGAAAATGTCGTTGAGGCTTCATATAAAGAACTCCCCAAAATTAAAATACCCATTTCAATTTCAGAAAGCCGCGATATCAGCCAGGTCGATCACGGAAAATCAAATTTGATGAAAATTATGTGAATGGTTTAGGCGCTCGCGTAGTTCACAGCCGGCCGGACAGACTTCTGCGGAAAACACTTTCTTCGGCATCAAGAGTCCACAACTTGTGAATTCTGATTACACAACGTTTAAGAGAAAGTAATTAACAACAAATAGAGAAATAATTTTTCACTTTTTCGGCATTAGGGTCACATCGAGAGAGTTTTTCTCTTAAAAAGTATGGGCATTTTTCGCTGCAGCTTTGCAGTACTTTCTGTACACTACGTAGAAGTAATACGAAAAAAGTTAAAATCGCGGCATTCCGCAGGAATAGAACTGGTTCGCGCGATTGGGCCGGCGGCCGATGACTCCGCTGGCCGGCGCGGGCTGATCATCGACCGATAACAATCTCGTGTCGCGGTCGGCGGGAAGCGCGAGAAAAAAGCCGACGTATGGCTTTTTCTGCGTCGCCGTCGCCGCTTCAAAGGAGCTTTCGCGCCGCGACGGACGCCGACCAATCAGGACGCCAGCGCGCACAGCCTCGACATCCTGGACGGCCGTCGCCTCCATCGCTCGCCAAGCTGATGGATCGTTGCGAACTTCCGCGCCTTAGTGTCTCGGTTTTTGTGTTTGAGAATTGAAAAATCCTTTTAATTCGCCTATTTCATTTTTTAAACTTGTACTACCGATGAAGGTAGGATTAACTGATGCACAAATTAAATAAGGCAGTTAACATTATTCATGCTATGGCAATGTTATTACCTATTAATTGTTATTTGTTACCGTAAGAACGAAAATAAGAACAACCATTAATAGAGACATCATACAAGGTAAATAATTTCACTTTGTCTACAAGAAAATAAATTATAATCAAATCCCTTTTCTTTATCCACATTAATATCATTTAACAAACAATAATTAGTTGCCATTTACTTTTACAACTTTTAAATTAATTTTAACAGTAATTTACCTCCTTATCGGAGTCAGTGATTATTGATTTCTGGCATGAAAACTGAAATCATTAGTCTATAAATTGTAGTCCATTTGTCTTTGAATTGTAGTCAAACTCGGAAGGTGGCAGTGTTACCTTCTGTAACTTGAGAGCAGCGCGGACAAACACGTAGGCTTGCGGGTTTTTTTCCTCCTCCAGGCATCTCTCCTAAAGGGCACCGCCCGAGGCGGAAGATCTAAGCTCCATGATCGGAACTTTCTATCCGCAGAACTAATTCTAATGCGACCGCATAATGATGGCACCAATACTGACGTTGGACCAACTGTTCCCTATTTATAACTACAAGCATTCCAGATTCACAGATTCTAAGAATTTTTTACTCACATACACAGCAAGTACAGGTACAGTTTTTCAGCTTACCTGAAACAAAACACAAAATGTGTTTATTTTGACGTCATTTTTTTACGAAATGTTATTAATCCTCAATAGCATTCCTACATAAAGAAAAACTATCACACAGGACAGTTAAAAAGGATTAATAACAATTATTCTGAAAACCCAACACCAATTTCTAACTAGAAACACAGAAATCATTGTGTTCGGACGACCTTTTTCCTCCAGAATAATACTTTATTAGCATTAATATAATGAGCAGAAGGAACAAATCAAATTGAATGAAGGAAATAATTTCAAAGTGAATGAAGTTTTTTCTAAACTATTAACATAATTTTTCATAACTTTTCTGAACTATTACAAATGCACTAATAGGAATACTTCCACGTTATACTTGCGTGCTTATTTTTATTACATTCACACATCATAAAAATGCTATTACACCCACATTTTAATATACTCTCACCTTACGTTGTTTCCTCCAAAAAACATTACGGTGATTCTGGGAGTAAACGAGTGAATTTCTTGAGTTTCTTCGAGGAGTGTTCATGTGCACGTTTCCCAGAAATAGGATAAACCCCTTAGCGTCGCTAATAAATCCCAAGAGCAGACCGAAGTGGGCGCGGGCGCTCGGCTGGACTCGTGATAGGCGCTGGCAGACGCCGCCGGCTGGCGCAGCGCTGCGCACGCTCCACGCAGGGGTGCCAATCACATTCTAGTAAGGGCAATTTTTCTGTGATCACGTTGAAACGGGAACAACTTAAATGTTTTCCTACCCATTCCGTGAAAACCTAAGATCAATGAGACCGATTAAGGAGGATATGTGCCATAATACTCTGGAAAGAACTATGATGAAGTCTATGATCAGGTTGAAATTAGTATAACTTAAATATTTTACTGCCCATTCCCTGTAAATAGAAAATTACAGTGCTCCATTAAGCATGACATGTACCAAAGAACGGCTGCATTCCATCTGTTTGCGACAAGAGTAAATCACGTTTTTATTTCAATCAGATATTAATTATATATAACTTCGCATAAGCACCAGGGTTCTCCTTGTATATGTATTATAATGCCTTCCGTTCTTAATATTTCGAGGTGTACATAATATAGATAAAGTTGTGTAACGCTGCAAAAAATCGACGTCAAGATTTTGACGGAAATACGTGTTTTTAAGATCCCCCAGTATCATATTTTTACGTCTGTTTGTGAACAAAGCTCACGCATAAACCTTACACAAAAGCTCTTCCGAAAGGATATCAATCCCATCGAACACGAGATCTTGCGAATTATAAACGTATCTTTAAAATTTGGGGGCTAATTTATATGAAGCATATATTATTTACAACATTTCTCTCGAAATTTACTGAAACAAATAACGAGTATAGCCGATTTCAGCCTCTGAAATTCCAAAAATTTGCAGAAATTCGAATGTCCTTCTACTTAAATATTGAAGCTTTAATAATTTAAAGCAATACTGAAGCTATTTTAATGCAATCTATTCCCCAAAACTTATATTTTTTAATATTTCAATATTTTGAAATAGTATAGTTTTTTATATAATGGGATGAAAAAATTGAGTAGTTTTGGAGTACTTTTTATTAAAGTCGAGAGAATTGTCCAAAAACACCTTAATAATATCAGTAATGGCTATTTTTTCTGATGGAACACAATGCCAAAAAGTTTGTGTTATATTGCAGCTCTACTAATTTTAAATAAGAATTTGCAGAGAATAAAGATTATTATATAAGTGGTTGTAATTTACATTACAAAGAATTCAGCATTAAGAGAAATATGCTACATGTGTGTAGAAAGAGGAAACTTCATAAAACAATGGACATCGATACTCTAAGTGAAGTTGTAATTTGCAGCACGACTAAATCTTATATCTACTGAATAAACATTATTTACCGGTACTGATTAAACATAATATTTACATATTTGTATTTTGTGCTGTATTGCAATGAGACGCTTGTGTGAAAATTGTTCACTGTGGGTGAAATGTTAGTGAATTCGTTGCATAGCCTCAATAAAGACATTGTGAAAATTGTTCTTGTGGCTGAAATGTCATAGGAGCGTCTAAATACAGCCCTGTGGAGCGCCACTTTGGCATCCCTGGCCCGAGGCAGCGAGACGGATGGGCGCCATCCAGGGGGGCAGGCTTGATGGAGCGCGCCGATTCCGACGTCAACCGGCGCGGCGCGAGGCGATGCGAGGCGACGCGACGGCGCGGACGAATCGGGACCCGTCGCCGGCCCGCGCGCGCCGTCGCTCGTTTTTCATCGGCCCACGAGGAATCCTGGAATCCGACTTGCGGGAGCGCGCCGCAAGGCCGCGAGGCCACTGAGATTCCGGCCGAAGCGGTTGGAAATCAGGCGCGGGCACTGCACAAATCTGTGGCATCGGATCGTCAAGACGTGTCTTAGAAATACGAGTTTCATTCTGACTTTGAGCCAATTTTACCCGGAGGGGAGGGATTATGTAAATTTGGAGGTCTAGTAAAGATGACGTAAAATGTTAATCGAAATATGTCATTTTGTTCAAAGAAGGTTTTCTACAAGTCTGTTGAATATTGTTTTTATTTGATGAAAATATTAAGTTTGAAAATATCAAATCATCATTTTTGTCAAATGTTAGATAGAATCATGTCATTCGGAGATAGCGAAGTGTTGAGATTCAAGTTTTTATTGGCTGGCACTTGTTGAAATTTTAAGAAAAAATCTCATCGTTAGGTTTATTATGAATTCTAGAAATGAGTGACCAAGAATTCTTTGAGGCATCTGAATAATCAATTTTAGATACGGATACGAAATAATTTTCAAATCTCGTTCTCAGTTCCAGAAACAAATTATTGTTTTATCATGACTTCTAAGAGTATCACTCCTTCATCACACCAAAATATTTGTATTTTTTTCTGAAGAATGTCGAAACGCTTTCGGATAAATTGTTAACATTAAGACACAGTTGGTACGGCTAGTTGCAGAGAAAACATAGGAGAACAAGTATTAATTTTTCTTTCAGAGAATTCTGATTCTTCCTAGACTCTTCCTAAACCTTCCTCTACACATAATACATTAATTAAAAGTACTAAAATTACGAGTTTCAACAATCGTTCATCAGAATTGCACTGTTCCCGTAAGATAAACACATCTCTTTTGCTTGGCTTTCTCGACAGGGGCGCGCGCACTTTATGCGTCGGCCCTGACGCCGATTGAGTAATAAAAAGCTCCCCCGTTGCCGGACGCGAGAAGTAACGAGTCCATTAAAGTCAGCGCGGGGGCCCTTCACCCATCGCCTTGGAAAGTGGGTCTCGTGCCCGGAAGGGCCGCGCACTTCCAAGTACTCGGGCGCGCGGAGCTTTCACTTAGCGTACTTAAAGCGGCGTCGGCGATGGTAGTGGTGGTGGTGGTGGTGGTGGTGGTAGAGGTGGTGGCGGCGGCAGTGGTGGCGGTGGTGGCAGTGGCGGTGGTAGCGGTGGCGATGGCGGTGGCGGCGGCGGCAGCGGCGGTGGCGGCGGCGGCGGCGGCGGCGGCGGTGACGGCGGCGGTGGTGACGTAGGCGGCGGTGACGGCGGCGGCGGTGGTGGTGGCGGCGGTGGCAATGGTGGTGGTAGCGGTGGCGATGGCGGCGGCGGCAGCGACGGCGGTAGCGACGGTGGTGGCGACGGTGGTGGCGACGGTGGTGGCGGTGGTGGCGGCGGTGGCGGTGGAGGCAGCGGAGGCTGTGGTGGTGGAACGGAGGCGGCGGCGCCCGGAGGCGGCATTGCCAGGGACGCCGGCGCCGCAGAGGCGGAGAAATTGTAATCAAGAGGTCGTTACTTGTGGGCGTGGCTCTCCGCCCGCGCGCTGCACCGGCCGCCTCGGGCGCAAATGCGAACCCAGAGACCCCAACGCGCGGTGGCCAAGGAGGTTTAGATCCTAGTCAGACGAGTTAGTCAGATATTGCCATTCTTATTTGGTCACTGAGGGAACAAACGGTTAATGCAATGAAATGGAATGGAATTCAGGTCACTTTATTTGCATCGTTGCCGGTTTTCACTGGAGTTGCAGGCACTTCATTGTTTTCTGAGAAGCAAATGCTGTGTATATTTTTTTGATAGAATGTCGTGTTCGAAAAATGCATAATCCTAATTTGTCATTTCAATAATAAGCTCTGGAAAAGGATGGGAACCATTTTCCAAACATTCTTTCGAACAACCTTTATGTAAATGAAGATTCTCACGAATTATCATTCTCTTCTTTTTCAGGTTATCAACAAAAACTCTTGGTTTTTATTCAACTTAATGCCTATACTAAAAACCATTAAAAAGTATTATAATGAAAACTGTTACAGGTTGTATGTTCTTTGAGGAAAATATTTTTTTTCTTTAATCCTACTACTACGTGAGTTTGACTCTCTTGAAATTCTGGTTCTGGAAGATCTGTTAGAAAGAAGAGTATCTTATTTCTAATTATTGTAAATGGGTTCGACTCACGAAACTGACTTAGAAAGCTGTTCCAATCCAACCTCCATACAATTACTTTTCTGTCTTGCTGGTTTGGTCGTGCAAACGTGTTTCAAAACTACCGCACTTGCATTATCGCTCTTCTTAATAATTAATCGTTCTTCTTTGATTGTCAATATGATGACTTTCTACGAGCCTATGTACAATATCTACATGAAATCATTACCGTAGAGTTTAAATAGTCGAATCTTGGGATAAAAATTATTCTAAAACTAGCTTACCGTAGCTCTTCCAGTGAGTATTTTCATGTTAAAAACTGTTATTTGTGCTTTTCAAGTTCATAGTAAAAATAAATTTTAAATGTGAGAATTACATGTCTCTTTCATTTTCGGGTATAGAACATTACATGAAAAGATATTGATTAAAATTCTGGATTAAATTTTTGTTTTATTAACAAATTATGTTTAACTGTCATCAATCTGATGATGTAAGTTGTAATGATTCATACAAATCGAAATGATGCCAGAGAGTATTCTAATCCAAAGCTTTTCGCCTAGGTTCTTGCAGACGCATTGACCAAATGAAAACACTGTTTTTCTAACTCTTCCAGATTATCCTAGAGGGAGCCAATTATGAATTATGCCACTGGATTCAATATAACAGGAGGAATTAAGTGAGCTTTTGATCATCTCTGAAAGTGCCGTAAGTCATCCAAAAAGTGTTTTATTTGTTTAAAAACTATAAAAACGCGTTGTTTAGAGCTAACTTTTTCGGAATCTTCTCCATGTATCAGCAAAGAAGGAAATGAGTTTCACGCTAGAAGATCGAGACGCATCGTATAACACATGTTCCACGATTGGTGGACAGGAAGGGGAGTAACCGTAAGTGATTGACTGACGGACGCATGCACGCACACATGTTACGCGATATAAGTATAACTGTTTCTCGGGAATATACAAATCGCGAAGAAAGTCACACCGAAAAAAATCCGGACGAAGGCCTTACTGTTGTTTATAAATAGGCAAGTAAATTATAGCACACAGCTTGCCAGAAGGTCACTTCACATTCACCTAGTTATAAATGGTAGTTCACTAGAGTTGCAAATGGTGCATTTCCTACAATAGAAGGGCATTCATTGAAATATTACTAGTTAATTTCTAACAGGCTGTTGAAAAACAAATGATCCTGAACTATGATTTTTTTTTTCATTTTAGTAAGAACATGAAGTTTGAATTTTTTTACATATAATCAAATCTCCGATGTAATCCGAGTATGAAGTTCGTACAATGCGCTTTCAAGTGGAGTGAATACAATGTAGCCTCTCGCACACAACAAATGCCTATTCTTCTTTGTTGAGAAGGTTCTATTCGATTATTTGTGGAAATTTTTAAAAATCAACAGCTCTCAAAGTCTATATTTTTACTTTTCCGATAATAAAGTAGAAAGTTTTAATCCAAACTTCGATACGTTTAACGGATTTCTGCCTAGCTACGCAGTCTACGTCAGAGACTCCAACGCGCGCACAAGCGACGAGCGCAGCCGCCACCGCAGCCGCTGTCCTCGAGAGAGCCCTGGAAAGCCCCGCGAGGCATCGGCCTGTAATAGCGCTGGGCGCGCGGACGCAAAACGGCGAGGGGGTCATTTCGGAGACAGGGCCCGCCCGCGTCACGCACCTCATCTGGAGCCAATTAGAAATGAGAGCGCCGGGCCGCCCGCGCGCCGCAATTGCCAGTGAGGCGAGGCGGGGGAGGGGGAGGGAGTCGACGCAGCCGGAGGCGGACGAGGCAGCGAACGTGGGGCACAAGGAAGCTCAAGGGAGAAAATCAGGGGCGGAGCGACGGCGAAGAAAGTGACGAGGGTAAGGTAGAGGACGCTAGGGGGCGGAAATGAACTGACGGTGACGACGCAGGTGGCTTCTGCGGCTAAGAGCGTTCAGACAGCTCTATAACTTAGGTAAAGTAATGAGAAAGCAATGAGGTCGTGCGAGGAGAGTGATGATAGATGGTAACTCAAGGATACTGAATTTTATGAAAATTCAAATACTTACTGGCAGAGTATAGGTCTTTTGAATCACTTGAGGAGCTTAGGTGTTTGAAAGAACTACGTTGAATGAAGAAAAATATTCTTGGACTGGGAAGGCATAATTAACAATATTAGAAAAAATGCTAACGAGAATTTGCTCCTCTTTACACAAATGAGGTAGTAAGACAAACACATCGGTTGAGAAAGTACACACGAAAAAAGTTATCTTCAATT
This sequence comes from Teleogryllus occipitalis, assembly GCA_011170035.1. Taxonomy (NCBI): domain Eukaryota; kingdom Metazoa; phylum Arthropoda; class Insecta; order Orthoptera; family Gryllidae; genus Teleogryllus; species Teleogryllus occipitalis. The sequence continues at coordinate 72,179 of BLKR01004613.1, read as the reverse complement.
ATCACAAGGTGGTTAAAACAAATTCATACTCACGTTGGACTGACTTAAGCACTGAGTTTCAAAAACAACTTAATTTAAGGTGCAGTACAAGAAAAAAATTGAAATAAATAAGGTGGGTGTGAGGACAATAAAGAATCGCTTCCAAGAACTCAGAACTCATTAATGTCGGTATTTAACGGCGTGAATACGATTTATATCAGAAATTCAAGAGTGGAGAAGACAGATGCGTGAACTGCGTGGCGGAAACAAGAAACGGGAACAAGGCGTAGGAAACTGACTGGGCAAAGGGGTGGCTGTGAATGTCCTGGCTGTGAAGGGCCGGTCGCGGTAGGCGCGTCGCGAGGGGGTAAAAAAGACTGCCTGCGGGAGATTGAGACGTCGGGGCGCCTTTGTGCGGGGGACGCGTCGACACACCCTGCAATTTGGGGCATTTATCATAATCACGGCGAGCGCCTCGTGTCGCGCCGCCCCGCGTCGCCGTGGTGGCTGGGTCGGCCTTTCGCCTCACCGCGTGGGGGGCTTCCGGACGGGTGGGCGGACGTATGGGCGGGCGGAGAGGTAGTCGGTGGTGCAGGGGGAGGGCCGGACGAAGGGGATGCGATGAGGACGGGATGCGGAGGAGAGGCAGGGGCGTTGGGGGGGCGGGATGATGGCCGCCGAGCGCCGGTGGTCCCCGAGGTCCCTGGTGGTCCCCGCAGCCCCCGGTGGTCCCCGCACCCACCGCGCAGGACCCGGCCCCACACATAGGCAGATAGGACCTCCGGGAAAGAGAGGGGAACGGGGTTTAAGAGCTCGTTTCCGAAGCAGAAGTTTTCAGCAAAAAACGTCTCATTTAGTTGCTACCGGATATGTTTCGAGGTTTTAAAGCACGGATTCAGTAATTAAGACTGAACAATCAGACTTGCTTCCATCGGCTAATAGAAATAATAGAAATATTGGAAGAGTTTTCCATTTTTCTTAACTTCACATTCAACGAGTAAATGCGTTGTTATTTCCTCGTATCACGAGCCCTTTTCATTCGTACTAAAATATTTATAACGGATCATTTCAATCATTAAATGATTAATAGAACCCTGATTGGATAAATTCACAGTAAGTTAGTATAGTAGATGATTTATTTCTGACATTCTTATTCATACTCTGGCACATAAAAACGCTCTCAAGTTATATAGAAGTAAACATAATTGTTTTCCACAATTACGTGCACGAGTACTTAATTTCCAAGAACGTGTGTGCATACAATTTCACATTCTACTTGCAACCTCCTCTTTGTTTCTGTTTTGCATCAGGTATGCTAAGTAACGGAGAAGAAACGAAATATTAATACAGACATTATTTTATTCCCAGGCAGTTCAAGAAAAATGGAAAGACCACGATATAGTAACGAGACTGTTACAGCTCAATTTTTACCGATTGGCCACATCCATTTTTGGCATTAGTGTCCTGCCGTGCAAACAACCGGAAAACATTTGCAATATGTTTGTAATAGGATTTTCTTTGCGAATCTTAAGGATTAAATTCAAAATTTACAAGATCCAATAAATTCGCGTTATTTGGTACGAGGAAGAAAGAAGAGCAGCAACTGATCAAGGTTCTAATATCTTGATATTAAATCACATTTTATGATGCCTCATTTTACATTTACCCGCACTTTTTGACTAAGACCATTCGTCAAGGCGGCTTTCATATTTTGCTCCGTTCACTACCAAGGGCTACAAGAAGTTGCGGAGAGTTCTAAGGCTAGAAGCTGGACATACCAGTTGATGAACGACTCGCAATAATCTCCCGCAACGCTGCATGAATTCCACTGCATCTCTAGTGCACTTCACATGATACACATCCCTTGTTCCGTGAGATAGAGTGTAGATAAACAAAACTGATAAGGTCCATCAATCTCCCGTCCAAGAGTTACCAGTACACCGGACACCCAATTTCCCTCATAAAAACTCCGCAAACACGAGCGCCCGTCTCGCGCACGATGGAGTGATACGAGCGCGAAGTTAAAACGTTTCCAGCGAATTAATAAATTCGTTACACGCGATGTCCCTTCCACGAGCGCGGAATGTAACTCCGGCGAGTGTAACACCGGCGCGGTGCAATTAACCGGGCGAGAACTTTTATGAAGCGAGCCGGGCCGGGTCTTGTTTTGCACCTCGGATCCCCCGGCACGGAGCGCGGGGCCGCTAATTAGGCCACTGTGCAAACGCGTTCCGCAGCGGCAGGGGGAGGGGGAGAAGGAGGGGGAGGGGAAGGGAGGGGGAAGAGAGGGGAAGCCGCTGCGGAATCTGGGGTTTAATTTAAACGTCTGATGGCCCGACGTGGCTGGGCCGGGCGGCGCGGCGATGCGATGGGGCACCTGCCGCCGGCTGGGGGCCGCATTGAAGACGACCAGTGGCAGCGCCAGGGGAGCCATTGGATTCTCAGCGCCTTTCCGCCATTGTAAAGGGCAATAGGATGTTTATCACTCACCATCATTAGAGAAATAAACAAAATTGTATGCACTACAATTAACACATTTACTCCTATGGATTAGAAACTCGTTTCTATTTACATACACTTAGTACATATTAATATATGTGAATAATACCGAATTTAGTAATATCAATTCAAAGTGTAACAGAAGTCTTATCCTCACTATCATCAAAAATAAATGTGATTGTTTGTTGGCTCTACAAATAACATATTTACAGCCTCACATTATAAACCCGTTTCTATTTACATAGATTTCGTATTGTATATGTTTTAAATTTTATATGAATGATACCAAATCTAGTAATCCCCAAAAAACGTATTTAGCTACTACAGAGACAAATAATTAACACGTACACCTATTACACACATTTCAATTTGCAGGAATACGAATGCTGACTGGTGGTCCCGTGAAATACCGGAATAGTCAATCACTCATTGATGTAAAATTAAATTAATTGGTGGTATATAACAACGAAGTAGAGCTATTATTGGTAAAACTTCCTTTATGATATTCGTAAATTAAGTACATGCATGAAATTACTTAAAACCCAAGGGAAATCATAACAATCTGGATATTTTCCACTGTTCGTTAATACACACCAATTTGAAAATACCAAGAAAATACCAATTTGAAATACCAACGAAAGGACATAATCCTAATTTATCACAGAAAGTGGTGAAAAATAATATTGTATTAAAAAAACATTCAAATTATATTCTCCCCAGTCTGGATTTATTAGTTTTGAATGCTATACATATGTACGATATGGTATGTCAGAATGAGTTCACACATTCTATAATGAAGTGAAATAACAACCTGTACTTCAGGAACTCGCCTCATCTAACTGTTCCATCTGAACTGAGGAGAGATAGTGTCTTAACTTCATACACACTACAAACAAAGAGTTCTCGTCCCTCAGGTCACTCCAGTGCGAGACTCCAGCAGGCCGTCCGCTCCGCTATCCTTCTTCGAATTCTCATTACGCTAAGTTATGCAAACCAATTTAAATTGTATTTCGTCATTAGGAGGCGGTCCTACCGCTGCTCCAAATGAATTGTACGTATTTAATTGCCAGATAATGGTCGGAGGGGCGCTCCGGCGCCGGACTAACGCGGCTGTCAAAACAATGTAGCAACGCGCCCAACGCCGCCGCGCCGGGCACCTGCCGCGACGCCCCCGGGGCGAGGGCACAGGGAGGGCTACAGGCCCAATTGAATGCGCCTCGAATCTTCTTGGAATTGTTTACGCGCACCTAATAGAGAGAGCCGCGTAAAAATGCCGAAACCGAGACGTCTTCGTCCTGAATTGTCTCCACGGAAAGCCAGAAACACGAACGCTCCGAGTGTTGAACGTAATTTGAACATTCTATGGATCCTATGAATAGTTTTGGGCCTAATTAATGCAGACGTATGCAAACTTTTGTGGTATCTAACAATCATTGTTTCACATTAAGTTTCGAATCCTTAATTTCGAATCTGATTCAGATTGTTACTACGACTGACGTTGACCGATAAGTTGCATCCATTGTTAATTGTGTCGTAGTGGAGGATCCATTTTATTCTATGTTTTAACCGTTCATGTCAATGCATCATGGTGTTTTCATGTCAATCCGTCATGTGCTTCACACCTAATAGAGAGAGACGCGTAAAAATGCAGAAATCGAAACGTTTCGCCCTGAATTGTCTCCACAGAAAGCGAGGAACACGAACGCCTGAGTGTTTAACGTAATTTAATTCTTCCACGCATATGTTTGGGACCTAATTAATGCAGACGTAAGCAAAGTTTTATTGTTATCTAACAATCGTCGTTTCCTATAAAGTTTCGAATCCTTAATTTCGAATCTGATTCAGATAGTTACTGACAAGACGTTGACCGTTAAGTTGCATCATTATTTAATTGTGTCATGAGTGGAGGATCCGTTTATTCTATTTTTTAACCGTTCATGTCAATTCATCATGTGCTTTGCACCTAATGAGAAAGACGCTAAAATACCGAAACCAAGACGTCTTCGTCCTGAATTGTCTCCACGGAAGCGAGGAACACAAACGCCAGAGTGTTCAACGTAATTTAATTATATGGTTCCCATGAATAGTTTGGGACTAATTAAGGCAGACAAACGCAAACTTTTATTGTTTTTCTAACAATCATTGTTTCATATAACGTTTTGATTCCTTAATTTGGAATCTTTTTCAGATAATTACTACGACTGTGTTCTCAAAATGCCACGCCCCTTTAATGGATTGTGCAATGAGTGGAGGGATAGTTTAATCAAATTTTTAACCGTTCATGTTAATCCATCATATTTCTAAAAAAACGGTAATGTGTGGATGAACGTGGTATGTTTAAGAACCGACGGTTCAGATGCATGTATTTATGCCCGTATGATGAAAAAGTATCTTCTTGGAAATGTTAGAAGTAATCGCAGTCTAATGGATTCCCTGCAATCATTCTTTATAATTATTACTTGCTAATCTTTTTTGATGAACGTGAATGATATACCATAACGATAATTGGGTAATAAACGAATTTAAATGGCAACATTTCTCAAGAATGAACATTTATGGAAATTTTCATTTCGGCATCGTTCTTAAAACGTAAGTAAACTAAAGTAATATGGGATAAGAGTTACTTCTTTACAGCAATTGTAAGTCGCGAATTTGTCTATTTGAAGCATGAGAAGTTTTGCTATTCTGACAGTGACTCATTTGAATACTCATTTCTTGACGCTCCCAGTTTGCAAATAGTTATCTGCCACTGTCATCACTTCCGAGGAAGTATCATTAATTAGCGCTAGCCACATGGCGTTCGAGCAAGTCCAGAAGAACCGTATCTCCTTCACTTTCTGCAGCGCCGACTCAAGGCAAATCGTTAACTTGGGAAAACTCTATAAAGCTATATCGGCGTGAGTGATGTTTAGGGCCCGGATTTTAATGACCTAAAAATCAGCGAAATATGCAAGCATTTATGACCTAAAACCTATATAAATATGACCTTAAAAAATAAAATATGACATTATACAATTTATTTAAAAAAAATCCATGTTAATTTTTATTTTCAGGTTTTCCACCTTAAAAGACCTACGGTTGTCGCTGTAGATAGTTTTGTATCTGTGAAAGCTCCTCTCCACATCACATGACGTCTCGGGAGCGTATTTAAAAGCGGCGATGTCATTGCAGGACAGCATTGGTTCATTGTCTTCAAATATTGCGGCATTTCCAGAAATTATATCGCTAATTTTGCACATTGAATATCCAGGATTTCGCTGAAGAACACTCTAATTTGTTGTACACTTTTTTAGCCACATGACCAAAAGCTCGATCCAACTCACTTCGTTCAAATTTACTTACGTTTCAAATAATCCTTTGTGGTATAGTTTTTGAGTTTATTTGTAACAATATCACCTGATACATTGTCATGCGAGACACATTTTCAAGTCTTTTAGTCTTGTGTCCTTAAAAATGTGACATATGTATGCATTTTGTTGTAATCATATTTTGGGCAATATTTGCCCAAAATATGATCTTTTACTAAAAACGGTCCTTAAAAATATGACAAATAGATGCATTTATGGCCAAAATATGACCTTTTATTAAAAACGGTGTAAATATGACTTTATATGCACAATAAAAAATACGATTATCTAATCGACAATACCTGGATTCGTGCATAAATTGTTTTAATATTCACCCGCAAGTTCAGAAAAAATATATGACTTGTCATTAAAATCCGGGCCCTAGTGATATTTATACAAGAGAGTTCGTTCTACGAGAAAACATGCATACTTGTATAGAAAGGGCGTTAAAATTAGGGCCCGAATTTAAAGCAACTGCATATTTCCGCCTGTAGTCAGAAAGTACTCTCAAGCAATGTGTCCATGAAGCACCCAATTTCCAAATATTGAAAGATAATTTTGTGATGCATATCTTGCCTGTTTTCTTAAAAAGTCTCATACTTCTACAAATTATTCTGTTAAATATTTTACATATTTTGTTCAAAGACATTTATCGTTACTCACATCTATTTACTATATTTATAATAATAAATTAAATTTTTAAATGTATCTCTATATAGGATGTTCATTGTGTTAGGATCTTATCTATTTCCTGTATCTGAATTATACAACAGAAAAATTACGATCGTTTTACAAGTATTGCTGCCTTCAAGTTCATCTTGAAATTCGCTACACTGATGAACTAACAAACATGGCGTGTTCTCCCACAAGTCACAGAGCGGCTTTCCCTACTACAAATATGAGCGAAATAGGATGCGAAAAAAAGAACTACCCCTTTCAGGACATGAAGATGGCTACTAAGAAGTCACAGAAATTGTGTTCAAACGTGGTTCTAATGCTAAATATTAAATGTACGGATATTTAGCGATACGTACGTGTTTAGGCATTCTGTTTTTGAAAAAAATGCTACTTGCTGGTAGGAGTCTTCGAAATTTCTTAGAGATTTATAGTAAGAGTAAAGTTCGGAATGAATGTACGGTGCGTAAAATTTATGAGAAACAATGACTTAATATTCTTTAGAAGGCATATTTAGTACATATTTCAAAGTTTTTAGTGCATAAATACATACATTTTTCATGGATTATTAATGCATATAAATCGGGCTCCTGCAGATAATATTTAAGCTTAAAACAATTTCTCAATCAAAGCTGTATAGGAAAAAATATTATATCAGAATTTCAATTCACATCAATTTGCATCAAAAAGTAAAAAAAGAAGAAAAAAATCGAATTTAAATTACATCACATCATTCAATAAAAATAACGAACGAAATTCAGTATTAATGGTTAATAAAATTAGAAAGTTCATAAGACGTTTCATAACATGCAAATATATTTTTCTCTTGCATTTGGGCGAGGAAAATAAATTTCGAGATGTAAATAATACACATTCATTAAAAGTAGATATAAATAGATGTAAACATAACATATATAACAAATATAACAGATATAATACATGTAAATAATACACAGTCATCAATGATATAACTTCCAATAAACTATATATTCATCGCTCCCATCACGGTTAACATTCACAATTACAAACATTTCGGTGTAAGAAAAAATTTCCTGTTGGACATTAAAGCAATTTACGAGATGTTGGACATTTTTTTTAGAATTTCTTATCCGCTTCTTTACAAAAAAAAAAATCTCATGTAAAAAGTTTAAGAGAGAATGGAGTAAGTGACATAATCACGGAACAGCACGTGTGGCAACACTGGCGTGGCGCAGGGCGGCCGTCGAGTTTTTGCGCCGCGTTGACTGATTGGGGGCGACGCGCGCGCGACGCGGCCTCCCGACAGAATATAGGAAGCGCCTTCAGAAGAAAACGACGGCGATAGCGGAATATTAAAACGCGAAGCAGGGAAAAAACGGGAGAATTCGGAGTTTATTCGGGCGGAATGCAACCTTGGGGAGCCGTCATTGTCGCCGCTGCACGCACGGCGCAAGCGGAGCAGCGTCGCGACATGGGCGGGGTCAGGAAGGGGCGAGGCGAGGGGTGGGGTGGAGCGACGCGGATCGGCGCGAGTCGGCGAGGGGCGTGGCGGGGAGGGGAAAGGAGGGGCCGGGTGGCGCGGGGGGGAGCGGAGCGGCGCGGCGCGGTGCGGTGCGTGGCGGCGCAGGCGTGGCGTGGGGGAGCGCAGGGCGGGCGTGGGGGCGGGGCGGGGAACGACGCTAGGCACGGGGCGGGGCGGGGTAAGGGGCCCGCCGGGCGGGGCACGGGGCGGAGCGCGGGGGAGGGCTTCAGGGCGGGACGCGAGCCGGGCAAGGGGCGGGGAGGTGAGGGGCGGGCGGGGAGGGGCGAGGGAGGGGGCGGGGAGTGGCAGGGGCGGAGCACGGGGCTAGGGCACGGGGCGGGGCGTGACACGGGGCTGGACACGGGGGCGAGACGGGGGCGGGGCGGGGGAGGCGGTGGGGACGGGGCGGGGCGGGGGCAGGGCGGGGCGGGAGCGGGCGGCGGCGCGGGGTGGCGGCGCGGGGCGGGGCGTGGGGGAGGGTGGCGGGGGGAGGCGTGGCATTGCGGGGCGGTGCTGGTTGGGTTTGCCCGCCTCAGGCCCGGAGACAATTACGCCAGCTCCAGAAAAGCCCAGCAGGCGGCCCGCACAGACATGAGATGCTTAAAATAGCCTATGCTGCAAGTCTCTCGTTCATTGGAATCTTGTCTATTTGCGCGAATAATTAGTGTACAAGAGGCTGCATTTTTTTTATTATTAGTCCTCTAAGTGTATAGTAAGTTATACGCGAGAGGTGGTGGCGTTTGAGAAAAAACACGAAAGAAATTCAATGCATAGGAAATATTTAATCTGCAATAATTTTGAAAAAAATTGACTTGTTCGTATTGGAAATAATTTACTCATCTCTTTGATCCACAGCACTGGTTATCAAAAATAACCTAAAATATGTAATGGTTTACGTTTATTAAATATTAACATCTTATACGAAGCAGTAACACATCTAAAATTAGAATTTTTACTTTACTTCCTTCTTAACTTCAAAACTCGTTAATTTCGATAAAATTGGTTCTACAATTTCTACCTAGCGAGATTCCATTGAATGGGATTTCTAATAACGGGGCAGCTCAAGTCAATTGAATCTTATTTATTCAAAGCATGAACTAGCCATTGGAGGGGCATGGGCAAAAACTTGACAATCCACATCCGTTGTGAGAAAACGTCGGATATTTTTACACAGCGAAAGCTTCAGATGTGGCTTTTGACGTGCGTGTAATTTTAAGATTGCAAGGCAGGTTTCTCAGTTCGTTTGTTTTCGTTAATTATCGTATCTTTTTCCCTCTTATATTGAGAAAGTGTCTCATTTATAAGCGGAATTCTACTTTTTGAGAAGTTTATCAGTTCACTACATTGAATCATACGCAAATCTGAAGCACCTGCTCAGCTCACAACATTTACGGCAATATTATTGCTGTTACTTTATGTGCATATATGTATATTCACACGGTTTTTTCCCTTCTTTGGACTAAATTATCCGAAGTATTTCGGATGAGAGGTCCAATTCATGGTATCAATTTACATATTGCGAATGAGTTACCGACGAAATGGCTCACGGCAACAGCGGGAGTCGCTGCAGTGTCTCTATTCTTGAGGTTACAGGCTTCGAGACCCCAATGAGGTGGATTTTTGTGACCGCTAGATCGGTCAAATTCAGTTTGAGTATGGAGGAGAATTCTAGCAGACGGTTTCTCTTTGCAATAGTGTTTGGTGGTTTCGCCGTTCAACATCTTGCGAATCCCAACACACTTAACAAACGAACAACGGACTATTTTCCATTATTTCTACTCCCCACCTCTCTTTCTCTTTCTTTCTTTCTTTCTCTCTTTCTTTCACTCTCTTTCTTTCTCTCCTTCTTTCTCTCCTTCTTTCTTTCTCTCTCTCTCTCACATACACACACTCTCTCTTTCTCTCTCTTACACAAACACACAAACACACTCACTCACTCACAAACTCACTCTCAAGTGTCTGTAGCCGACACGTGGCACAGAGGAATTCATCATAATTCTTGCATTCTTTGATTTACTGTCGTCGGTGAGCTAGAACACATATTTCGTCTTATTTACTCCAGATTCCATTCAGCATATTTCTTTCTCTTGTTCATAACATTCAAAGTGTCGATGATACTATACGTACAAAAATTCTCACTGCTGAAACTAGCTCTCTCTAACATCATTATCATTTTACGTTTGAATCGGAGCCAAAACTAATGTATCTTTATGATTTGCTCTTCCATTGCTTTATTCGAATTTCCAATAAATGTACTAAAATTTGTAACACAGCAACTGGCTAAATTTTCTGAAACCTTACAGTTCTGTACTTACAAATAGAGCACTAGCCATTCCCAACAGAAACACATTCAGCATGACTGGATGCCTTGGTCTGCCTTCGAAAACTAGTCACATTACGAATAAAAAGGCAACGCTTTTTATTTCTACAATTGAAAAGCCTACGAAACCTTACCATCAGACCATGATTGATTGTTTGTTTCCAGGCATGTAAACTAGTAAGCTTATGAGTCCCGTTTGTGAAGTGAATGTTTTATCCCGGGAGGTGGCGGTGATTCCTTCTCCACTGGATGGTGCGACCAGGCGCCCACCTAAAAGTTGGCTTGCTAGGATTTCCCTCCTTCAGCTATCTCCTCAGCGGGGCACCCTCCATGCCGGGACAAGCTCTAAGCTCCCGACCGACCTCCCGGGATGTGTGGTAGTGTAGAGCATGTTAGTGTAAATGTGCGTTCAAGGGGTGAGATGGCTCAGGGTATCAACTGATGTCACTGCAGTCCCTCTGACCGGGAGGTCCTAGGTTCGCGACCGACACTGACAGGATTTTCGACACTAGCTTGTCAGTCGCTGTCTGGAGGAATTCAGTCTGTCTGCTAGAATTCAGTCGCTGTCTGGAGGAGAATCCTAGAGGCCGGTTGCTTTGATCGGTAGTTTTCCGTGGTTTCTCCGATCAACACTAGGCGAATGCCGACGCCGTACCCTAACGAACAGTCCACGGACCGCGAGCGATCATTCCTTCCTATTCCTTGTACTATCCTCACACCTTACACACTTACACTGACATGCACTACTAACGGGACTAATGACGTCAGTAGTTGATGATCCCGGAATCACTAACAATCAACCAACCTACAAGTTGGCTTGCGAGGGATTTCCTCCCTTCAGCTATATCCTTAGCGGGGCACCGCGCATTCCGGGACAAGCTCTGAACCCCCGACTGGTCTTCCAACATGTGTGGTAGTGTAGAGCATGTTAGTGTAAGTGTGTGTGTATAAAGGAAGAGGAAAGGATGAGAAAGAGGAAGGAAAGGTCACGTACTTCGTTGTCCGTGGTCCGTTTGTTAGGGTGCTGCTCCAGCATTCGCCTGGTGATGAGCGGAGAAACCACGGAAAACTACCTATTAGAGCAGTCATCTGCTAGAATTCATCTTCAGAGGAGGTTTATTTGGACCTCTTACCAACAGATCAATAGGATAAGGATGGTGTGAACCGTCATTATTTTGATTTGCCAGGCGGATTTCGTTACAAACACAATATATGATGGAAATGATGATAATCACAGACGAATTATTTAACGATAAGCAAATTATTTGTGAAATTATATCGTGTTCACGTCTATGAAACTAGTGAATAACGTAAAGTGATAAAAAAACGTTTATTGGTCACTACGAAGTGTTCTGTTGGTTCTGTTGTTTTGAATGTGCGGGTACTTGAGAAGAAAAAAAGTGCAATTTACACTAACTTGTATACTTTTAATATTGTTCGAGCTTTATTAGCGCCCAATTACAAGGCGTGAAAACAGAAAAATTCCTGACAACTATTATTAGTCTTTACCCGCATGTTTATTTAGAAAGAAGCAAAACTTCAATGGCTGTCTTATTCAAAATGTCTCAATGTTAACAGCTGAAACCTGTCATGAAATAACCCGTTAAGAAACGAAAACGAAAAACATAATTTGCTGCAAGTTTCTTTTATAGCCATTAATTATCAAAAGGTCATACCATTATGTCACGGCAATTTCTCGGGTAATATCGTTGTGACAAAGCGATTGAAGGTCGCTATGATTTTATGACAAGAACTAGGTGAGAAAATCACACTCAACGAAACGAAAGAAAAAAAATCAATACTTTAATTCAGTGACTCAAAGTGACCTGCATGTGAGTGGCACACATTCTTAATAAATATGTTTTTTTTTAAACTTTGTGTGTTTTGTAAACCGTAATATGATACTTCATTAGGTTGTGCATCTATAATGCAACAAGACAAACGTAGCAAAAAATCAGTATCAAAATAACGCAATTAAAATAGCACAAAACTGGAGTGAGTTTTCACTACGTTCTTACATTTGAACTCCGTTATCGTTCTTTAGTGACCCTGACTTTTCATCAGCAACATCTAGGGTAATGATAACCGCTACCAATCTATCAAGGATATGGCAATTTTATCCTTTGGAAACAAATCTTATTTTTCTGGGAAAGCCTCACCCAGGTCCGTTAGGGTGTCTAGATATATTTTACTCAGATTGTCTAATTACTGGATAGATTTCAAATCTGGATTTCATGCAGGCTCTTCCACTGAATTATTGAAGTGCTGAGTTTTTCGTGCAGATGTGTGCAAAGACACGAAAGTGGTGGGGAGAAATGGAAAGAATAAAGAAAACACGAACTTCAGTGTATAATAGAAACTTTATAACCACATTTTCAAGTGAGTCGTGAACATACTTTCAGCTCAATAACACACTTTCAGCTCTTATGATGAATAAAAATATCTTTATGAAACAATTATCGATAAAAATCAACGAAAACAAACGCGGGCGCCATTAACAGGGCTCAAATTTAACAGAAAAAACAGAAAGGAATATCAATGCGATGGTACAATTACATGTCCGCGCTCACATTTTACTAAGGATATTACAACGCGTTGCCGCTATTTACAAACTTAGAAAAACTCCAATAAAGGCCCGAGCGGCCTTGCGCACCGCTGCATACGTCACGAAAGGCAAATTAACCCGCCCGCGCCATCTGGCCGAGCCGGGGGAGGCAAGGCGGCGGAGCACCGGCAGTCGTTTAAGACGCAATTAAGACACGAAGGCCCAACAAAGCCGGCTCGCGGGGCTGCAGGAGCCCGGCGCAGGAGGGAGTGAGAGGCGTGCCTGCAGCGCCGCCGTGTGTGGCCTCTGCAGGCGACCCAGCACCGCAGGGTGAGCCTTTAAAATGCAAAGCACAATCCTTCGATCGGTAGTAAACGCTCGTTTTCATTCCGTATTGTTAGGAACACTGAAGGTGTTATGACAATTCAATTGAACTCAATTGATTCACAAATTAGATTGGGTCTCCCGTTGTTTCCTTTTTTTATACATTTTATATGAACGAGGCGAAAAGCGGGAATAATTTTCCGCGAGTAAATATAATACATTATTTTAAAACTAACCCAGATCGGTTCCGGAAAGCTCTTCCATTGTCAACTAACGTAGTGAGATTTCAGTAGTGAACATAGTAATCATTGTAGTTAACAAAATATCATTTTATATAACCCAGTTTTTATTTTATTATCACAATTTTAGACGCAAAGATTCGGAATTAATTAATTTCTTTATTTAGATTAAAGAAGAAAAATTCCATAGGATTTTCGAAAACTTCTAATTTGATCGGTGTCATCACACAATCTTGATAAATTCTCTGCTGTTGCGGTGGCAGTGAAGGTCCACGTCATCAATCTCACAACTCTAATCTAAAATTTACTGCAGTAGTAATAATTATTACGTTAAAGTTGATTTAATGATTTAATGATGAATAAAGATTTTTAATTTTGTTACAGACACTAAATATTTGTATATGTCTCTATTGTGAGTTTGGAAAAGAATATATTTCATAAATTCCTCTCCTTTACGGGAAAAAATATACTAACAAGATTCACTTTTTGTGCTGGATCCTGAAAGGATAAGAGCATAGTCTAGTATACAACAAATACATATTTTATATATACATCGTATATCCAAAAGTATCCGCCTAAATACTAACAATAACAATATATTTCCTTGTCCTCTCGCACTCTGATGATCAAAAAGTGCGCTGTACACAGAACAATCTCGATATTCCGTAAAAAGAAAACAAGTACAATCGAAACGTGTTCGTAAGGGAGTATTAAAACATTAGTGCGGAACAGTTCAATGCCAGTCGTAAAGTAGGGCCATTAAATACGTTCTACTTGAACTCCCTTTAATTAGTTCAGTATAATACGAGAATAAAGACCACTCATCTACTACGATGAAATCAATTCGCAATGGTATTTTGATTCTGAATTTAATCCTTTAACGGTCGTTAAGGATTAAAATGTGTTGATTTATGAATAAATTTATGTTGAAAATAAAGGTAAATGAATGTAATTCTTATAGAACCATTTTAGAGGAAAGGTCGATCATATAAATTCTAATCTTCTCCACTTGTTTTATGTAAACTATGTCGAAACGATTATTTTCATTTCAATAAGTTAGCATAGAAGATTCATAAACAACAATAAAACCAATAACTATATTGAAATAAAATTAATACTAGTCAAAATCATATAAAAGATACTTACTTTTCCTCATTACACACTTGAAGGAATTCTTAACATATGACCAATTGACTTTGAATTTATGTCTATCTTACAAAGTTTACAGACTACTCTGAGTATCTTCACAAGAATATTATGAATAATCAAATGTAATCATGCCGAAATTTAGTTTACCGCCAGGCTGTTGACATCTACAGTCAACCCCAGTTACAGTGAACTCGAATATAGTGAACCCTTGTTTATAGAGAACTTAAGTCACTGGTCCCGTTTGACTTACATTACAAATAAGCATAAGAAGATTTGGTTATAATAAACCTGAACCTCGGCTGTAGTGAACGTAGGAAATGCAACGTCCTGGAATACATATATCGCTTTAGTGCCACAAATTCCAGCACTAGGCTAGAAAAAATTATCGTCGGCTAAAGGACATAATCGAAGAAGTCTCCCCTGAGGTGAAGGTAGCAGACCCGGAATGGGGACCTGATGACCTTGTGCCACTCAGTTTCACTGCAAAAACAAAGGCCATGGGCTACAGTGGCGGTGGCGACGGGCGATTGCTTGCTTCAGTTTCAATGTTGGTGTTACTTGATATTCCGCGGGATAAAGCGCGTTAAGTTCTAGTAGGCGACAGAAAGCACACGAATGCCACTGCCTGGCGATATCCGCCGTGCCAAGCGGAAAAGCGATCAGTTCCATTAACCACTTGCGTCATCCCACTACCGAAAGCATCTCGTATGTTATGACTAGGCAAGTAAACCGGTCTTTGGAGAGTGGGGCGGTGTTCCAACAGTGTAAGAGGTATTTAAGGGTGACAAGACAGCATTACGATAATTAAAGACACTGAGAACAATGCAGAATCGAGTTACGAGAGAGCATGGAATTTGGAGAAGGATCTATAGAAATGACTAATGAAAAAGCACGAAGTAAACTATTGAAAATAATTGATTTTTTAATGGCAAATAAAGATATTGAAATTTTCAGTTCGTACTGTTAATGTATTTTCCACTACCTCTATATTAATAAAATATGTTATGGAGAAATGATATTTAATGATGACCTTATCGGATATAGTGAACTTCTGATATAGTGAACCAAGCGGGCTTTGCAGCAGGTTTCAGGCAATACGAGGAGACGGGACAAGTGTGGAATCAGAGAGCGAACGCTCCGTCGGTATCGAATACTGAATGAATCGGAAGCACAACGGGAGCGTACGGGGAACAAATCGGGATCTGCACAAGGGAGTAGATCCAGATGCGATTGAGAGGGAATCTATGTCTGTATATAGAGAGGATGCGGAGGGAACTGAAAACAGATCTTCAGCTGATCGAGAGGGGATTGGAAGTAAGTGTAGTGCATTTTCCCCCTCGGTAGGCAGCGGTGATATTCCCCCGTTGAATGGTGAAATCCGGCGACGACCTTCCCGTCGACTATCGGTGATTTCTCCAACCAGGTATCTCCCATCAGCGGGGCACTGACCCCTGTGGAACAATCTCTAAGCTCCCGACTCGTCTCTCGGCATTTGTGGTATTGTAGTGCCCGTTTGTTAGGGTACTGCACGGAAAACTACCGAGCAGAGCAGTCGACCGCTAAATACGCCTCCAGACGGTCGCTGAATTCGACCTAGCTCTGTAGCTAATGTCGAAAATCCTACCACCGTCTCGGTTTCTAGAACCTCCCTGTCAGGCACTGGAGTGACATCAGTTGATGCCCTGAGACACCTCTCTTGGTGCAGCGCGGAGGAAAGGGAGAGTGATGAGAGACGGGGTGGGTGGCTTTGGATTGGCAGAGCAGAGAGGGGAGGGGTAGTGGGGGCGGATGGAGAGAGGTGTGACGCCGTGTTGAGAACTGGGTTGCGAGACGAGTCGAAGCGGCGGAGTAGGACGGGACAGGGCAGGAGGGCGTGGCGGGACAGGGATATGATGCGGGGTAGGGTGGATAAAGCCGAGGGGGGGGGGGGTCGGGGCAGGGAGGGGGTGACGCCGTGCAGAGGTGGAGGGACTTGCAGGGGTGGCGAGCGAAGTAGCGGACTTGGTGGCGGGAGCAGGGTGGAGGGGCGGGATAGGGTGATGACCGGGTGGGTAGGGCCGCGGTGGGGTGGGCGTGCCAAGGACGGGGGCGGGGCGGCGTGCCCAGCTGCGTGTCGTGGTGGCGGCAGGGCGGAGGTCGCACGCCGCGTTGCGCGCAACTGAGGCCTGCGACTCACGTTTTACGACCTCTGTCCGCGCCGCGCCATGCCACGCCACGCCGCACCACGCCACGCCCCTCCCCGCCACGTCGCGCTGCGCGGTCACTGTCGAGCTAGGCGCACGCCAGATGGGGCGGTCGCTGCACGCACGGCCACTGCCCGTCCCTCCACAGGTGGTCGCTCCCGGAAGGTTAATGGGAATGCACCAGCACTCGCTCTGTCGCAAAAGTGGTGCGGACCGCATTGGTATCTGTCCTTTCTTCGCTGTAGCACTAGCACTAGCACGTATACGTATTGACGAACGTACTTACGTTTTACATTTATCGGCGTTTCCATTTGTCAGCCTCTTATTTTGCGCTCCCAGCCTTGTCTATCCGTCCATAGGTCGTCATCCATTCCTCTTTCATGCATGGTTTCAATTATTCCTGAAATCCAGGTTTTACAAGGACTTCATATTTTCATTTTTCCTGGAGGAAACCAATCGATGACATTCTTAGATCATCTTCAATCTGACATTCTTCTCATATGGCCATACTACTGTAGCGTTTTATTTCTTAATCTGTCCATAACATATTCCGTTTGCTGCGTACGTTGCCTCGTCTCTACGTTTCTAACTTTCTGCATTCTAGAAATTCGGCAGCTCCTTCGAAGTCCATCCATTTCTACTACACACAACTTCTGCTTCTGACGTTCCGACTCGAACGTAACTTCAGAAATTGAATTCATGGACCAGGGCGTCCCTGGCGGGCGACAGAGAGGGGATGATGTGGCGAACTGGCGGGGGAAGGGTGGGTAGAAGAGAACTGGCAGAGAGGAGAAGACGTGAAGAACTGGCGGTTAGATGGAGGGACACCCGCGACATTGGATTTCTATATCTTACGTTGGGGACCAATAGGCACTTCGCTTGCAATCACTAGTCCTCTAACAGCCGTCGCCGCCATTGTCTTCGTCTTTATGGGGAGCATTAAAATTTAATCTTTTTTCCTCTCTTCCGGGTGCCCCTCGGTGAACTGAATAAATCAACGAAATCAAATGGCCTTGCCTTATTCTAACCTTCCGTGGGGTTACACACATCTTTTGATGATGTCCTCCTTCAAATCATAGGTGCCAGAGCCGGTCATGTTGAAGTAACTTAATATTAAGAAACAATGCTTTTAGGATTTTAGCTTTCAGGTATCAACATCATTATCTACTAATATTTTTTTAAGCCAATAAATTAACATTTTTATTTATTAGTTTCATAAATTGCTTTTACTCTATATTTAATTTCCAATTTGAAGTTAGAGAAACAAAGACGTACATCACATGAAAATCTTCAGAAACATAGCACGTTAATCACATCGATGTAAGACAACTTTGATTAACTTTTCAGAAGTCGAATATGAGATCAAAACTTTTCAGATATGTGTTCACATCCAAACATGCAGTGAATTCAATCGACAATTAATGGAAGGGCGGGAAACATTCTGAAGAGTGAAATGAAGTCAGCGAAAGTTACAGGGCTCTGGTCGCGTATGAAGGGATTGACCCTAGTGGGTGCAGGTGCCTCACAATGCTCCTGAACCCGCCATGTCATATCCTGCAGCCCGCTCCAAACTGCTCCTCTACGCTCCTCACCGACCACCCTCGTTTCTTCCCTCCCAATTTTCCAATCTCACCGCCCGGGCCTCTATCATAGACTAAAGAGGTATTATTCTTTACTCCATGCCTGCATTGCCGCCGCAGGCACAGCATTCGCCACGGCACTCGCGCGTTACAGCGAAAAGTGCGCGCGTTCGGTCGCCATGGAGAGAGCTCGGCAACGAGAGCACGCACAGACGAACGACTGACACACGCAGCGTCAAGAGAGGGGGAAGAGGTGGGGAGGAAGAAGGTGGAAGGGGATCGAAATGGAATGGAAGGAGCTGGGAAGAAAGCGAAGAAAAGGGTAGAGCTGTGAAGGGGCAGGAGGGGGCGGATGCAAATGAAAACGTGGAAGAACAGAGCAGGTA
The DNA here is from genome assembly GCA_011170035.1 of Teleogryllus occipitalis. Lineage (NCBI taxonomy): Eukaryota > Metazoa > Arthropoda > Insecta > Orthoptera > Gryllidae > Teleogryllus > Teleogryllus occipitalis. Next base: position 53,452 of record BLKR01004613.1, on the reverse strand, counting down.
GAGATCGATGTCGGTGAGGAAGGGCGAAGATGTTGACGCTTGGCACTGGGCGCAGCAGAGCGAGACGGGATGGGACTGGATGATGCGAAATTTTGCCGAAAGTGTCAGATAGGTAGGGTGGAGCAGGTAAGGCGAGGTAGGGCGGGGTAGGGTGAGGTAGGGAGGGGCAGGACGGGGTTGGACGGGGATGGGCGAAGTTGGGCGGGGTTGGGCGGGGTTGGGCGGGGTAGGGTGGGGAAGGGGTCGGGTAGGGTCGGGTAAGGTCGGGTAGGGTCGGGTAGGGTCGGGTAGGGTCGGGTAGGGCCGGGTAGGGCTGGATAGAGCCCAGCGGGGACTGCAGGCGCGGCGTAGGCAGGCGCTTTACAACACCTTCACGGTCGCAGGGATATTTACTGCGGTCGCGGCGTCTGATTTACGCGCAGTAAATGTCCGGCCGCCGCCGGCCGCCCCCGGGGCAGTCGCCCGCTGCGCGCCTCGGCCGGAAGGACTTCGACCTTGGTCGGAAATGCCCGCCACTACTAAATTCCACGTGCATGTTACCAAGACAATTATCGAAAGACGCACGTAATATAAGAGACAAACATGTGGCGCGGAATTAATTTATTAGATGATAAAATGTGCTCTTGATTTATATGTTAGGACTAATTTCCGAATCTGGTTAAATTCTGTATTAACCGTTTAATGTTCATATTATCCAAATGAGTTGATAAATTCCGAAGAAGAAACAACTTCGCATCATAATTCAGAGTTAGGCAGAGTGAAGTACACTTTAACCGTGCGAGATGGCGAGGGTAAATTAATAGGTTTCAAAGACGGTGAATAGCAGACATTATGTATGATTACGCTTCAGACAGCAGAAATTTCTAAGGATAATAAGAGACAAGGTGTATGGAATAGTGTTGAGTTCCACTGTGTCAATCGTAAAGGATATAGCCGAATAAGGTGGTGAAAAGTGTCCCGAAACCAAATCAATAATCGTGATGCTCATATGAAAGAGAATAAAAAATGCCGTTTATCCTCAAAAAATCACCTTCCTAGGACAATCTGTTACAGAGATACGAGAAAAGTGTTTCTAAAATTTTATTTTTTCTCAGCTTCTATTGCATGTTTCAAGCTGAATAAAATTGCAGACGGGGAAAATAATTAAATTTGAAGGTATTTTTGTCAACAAATTTTGATACCAAATTCAAAGAGAAAAAAATTAATACTTTTTTAAATTGATTTTTGTCGTGATAACGTTAGAGTACTGTCCCAATTTCCCCCCTAGAATATGTCTTATAACATTCTGTAACATATATTTTTTCAAATATTTAAACAATGAGGACGATTGTGAAAAAATAATAAAACCAATTTTATCAGTTTAAACATTTTAATTTCTTTTTCATATGATTATCGCGATTATTGATTTGGTTTGAAGGGAACCTTTGACAACCTTATTCGGCTATATGCTCTCTATATCCTCATATCTACCTCATAATTTGTAAACCTCAGTTGACACTTCGCTACGAATTACCGTCGACGACGAGGCCCGCGATTTTCATATCACAATCTTGAGTCTGTGCAACCCCTAATTAATGCATTTTATGCCAAACTACTTCTCAAAAATTGACACAGTCGCTAGCCAGCCGCCGACCCGGAGACTACCCCCACGACGCTGCCGCCACTGAAGATGTCCACCGCAGACCTGGACGAAACGTTTGGCCCTTCAATGCCAACTGAACCACGGTCTATCAACCCGGAAACTTTCACTCATATTGACTCCGGTCGTGAAAGCCTACGATGCTCAAGAATTAAGTCTATTAGCGAATATTCATCACACGTATTACATCACATTAGCAGATAAATTATGAGTATCGTCAATGTGGCTTCACTAACAATTTGAAAATTCAAGTTCCACGCGACTATTATACAGTCAATTGATTTTTAGGAGTTACACGTGAAGTTTAATCTGTAAACCACATCCAATTTTCTAAATTACATTAAAAACTTTGCCAATATTTTCTCAGAGTATGAAAACAAAGAATACGGTACTTAAGAAGACTTAATACTGAGTTTCGTTAAATAATCATTTAGTGCATAATGTTAGTTATAGCAGTGTACTTTCAAATCTCAACAATATTATTACTCCGAGGCAACATAACATGAAATTATTATGCATTTACATATTGTCACCGTCAATTTCCAATAAAGAGCGACATATGGTTTCAAAAAAATTAACAATGCAGTTACCGTGACATCAGGAGGCATCAAGTAACTACAATAATTGTGAAGTAGTCTCAGTTTACATTCACACAAAATTAGACCATGAGGATGTCTTGAGGAAGCCAAGAACCAACTGACACTAATCAGACGTTTCTTCTCCAGCTATGCCAGATGTTTGGTCAAGAAACCGCTACGTCTCCGGAAAAAAACACAGTGAGTCACAGCCACTAAGAGCCGACCGCCCACGTGTGGTTTCGCGGATTAGGGGCGGCCTCAGGGGAAGAAAGCCGATGTGGCGAGGAAGGAAAGCAGTCATCAAATTGATAATCAGTGGGAAATGTTCATATATTTTTAGAGCGTCTGAAAAGGTAAAAGCAAAAAGTAAATAAATACATTTTAAAAAATTCAATATCAATTTTCGCATAATATTGATTTGACGTTGACTTCATTTCTCTCATTCGTGTGCTATGGGCCCTTCGTCACTAAGGCTCATTTTACACTGTTCTCGTTATCTGAGAGCCAGTAACGGATATTAACGAGGCTCAGGATAAATGTTGATGATAACTGTTGATGATAACAATAACAATTAAACTGTAGTGTAATGACATGCAGGAGAAAAGAAAGAACGGCAAAATATCTCCAATGAAATCCTACGTTCACTAAAAATTAACCAATGATAGTCTTTCTTCAGAACGACCGTAACTTTGCATCCAAGTGATAAGCTATCCCTTACATCCTCTGTTGTATATTAAGAGTATGCAAGGAATTGGAAGAAATGAAAATTACCACACAATATTGAGTAGGTAAATATCACGTGTATTGCACTTCGGAATACGTTAATAAAATAGATAAATAAAATATGCTCCATAGGGTTACAGTATCATTGTTGATCATAAGTGACTTTCAAAATACAACACCCTCAACCCATTCCTTCGATACACCAGGCGAATGCCGGAGCAGTACCCTAACGAACGGGCCACGGACCGTGCACGATCTTTCCTTCCTCTTCCTTGTCCTATTCCCTCCCCTTACACACACACACACACACACACACTTACACTAACATGCACTACACTACCACATATTCCGGAAGACCGGTCGGGAGCTTAGAGCTTGTCCCGGTTGGGGCGGTGCCCCGCTGGTGGGAGAGTCCTGTTTAGAGGGAAAACCCGCTAGCCGACGGTAGGTCGGCGCCGGATCTCACCCTCCTGCGGGGGAAGATCACCGCCATCTCCCGAGAAAAAGCACTTACGGGACCAATGAGCAAAGCAGTTGACGCGCCCGGAAACACGAACCAATCAATCAATCAATCTTCGATACACACGATTGTGGACCTCTCGATTATGGGAATAGCACGAAAGGGCCTCTACGAGGCAACACACTTGCAAAAAACAAGTGACAAATTACAATCCTCTGGGTGGGATCGTGGGATCTTCGGGTAACCGGGACAGTTTGTTGGTCACTGCGGCCGACTTCAAGAGCGTACCGGACAGCAACGGCGGTATGCCAGTGGCCGTGCGTTAAAAAGAAAGCGGTCGGACTTTTCCACCGGCTTTTTGCCTGCGAAACGGTCCGATTCGATCGGGCGAAGGGGGGAGGACGCGGCTACGTGGGCGAACGGGACCGGAAGCCTCAGCCGTGCGGAGGAGAGCGGCGCGGACGCGGCAAAGGCGCTTTTTGCGAACCCTCCCTCGATACACGCCATGCCGTTAGCCTTCGGCATCTGCCCGCTACTCACGCGTGGAGCCAGGATTAATGTCGGGGAGGGATCATGGCTCCATCGATGCGAACTGAGGGGGATCAAGGTGGTCATGCACCCTCTTCAAACTATTTTTTTCTTCTGACTTTACTTCATTTATTCGCAACAGTTTTCATTTACTGATAGCTTTACGGCGAAATTAATATTTCTATTACGTAAATTTTCTTAATTTCAAGTTGACAATTACAAAAATTTAAGTTTTTTGTTTCAAAAATATGTATCCGTGGGTTTCGAGCTGAAATATCTTCTCTTCTCCCGAAATCATTTTTGGATTCATCTTGACCCTCATGGCGCGGCGTTACTAAATGAGAGACATGTTCGGATCACCCATGAACTACCACAACAAAACGGTCAAAACTCATTATCTGCTCCTTGATGTATGTTTCATAGAAAACTAAAAAGCAAGTTAGGGTTTTATCCCTACATTTGCGTCCAGATATGAAATATTACATCAGAGAAGTGTGGCGAAGATTATCTTTTGTGGGGAGACAGTGATATATCATTATTACATTCATATCACTTTTACATACTTGTATTGACAAAGTCTCTCTTTCCTTCGAAACAAAAAATTCATTAGAAGAAATAGTATTTTTTCCTTAAAACCTCACTGTTCAACAAAAGCACAGTGTTCTCTCCCTTGGGCAAATGTTTTGCTGGACCTTGAAGAACAGGGAAGTCGGGCAGCCCCAGTTCCGAAAAATCCAAGATAACAAAAAGTTCTTTGTTTTTCAGGCCTCTCTAAATATGCCAGTAGAAGAGCCGACACATACTAGGAGTGCTTCACACGTGAAAGATTTATTAAAAACACGGTGAAGTGAGAGTTTCAACAGCGGACTGTGTTATCGACAAGACACTCCGGAGGGACCTGTCAGCGCCTGTTCAAGTGTTATTGGACACGCGCGAAGCAATCTCAAAAAGCCAGTATTTCTTTAGAAATCCTGTACAAAGATAAGCATCGCAGACAGCCCCTTTGTTGTTTTTTGAGCGGGGGTCGCGGAGCATTTTAAACACATGCCCGTCGCTTTGTGGCTGGTGGTAGCGCCCGCGGCCACCTAAGCGTAACAAGGTTCTGTTCAAGTGTGAAATATTTCTAGCCTCCGCGTCGGAGCGGCTTCACGCGTGTTTGCGGAGACAAAGGGACAGGGGCGCCGCCACCGCCTCCGTCGCCGCCGCCCTCGCCGCCGCTGTCGCCTCCGCCGTCGCCATCGCCGCCTCCGCCGCCCTCGCCATCGCCGCAGCCGTCGCCTTCGCAGCCGCCCTCACTGCCACCGCCGCCACCTCCGCCACTGCCGCCGCCTTCGCTGCCGCCGCTGCCGCCGCCGCCGCCGCCGCCGCCGCTGCCGCCGCTGCCGCCGCCGTCGCCGCTGCCGTCGCCGTCGCCGTCGCCGTCGCCGTCGCCGCCACCGCCAACGCCACCCACCGCTACCGCCATCGCCACCGCCACCGCCACCGCCACCGCTACCGCCACCGCCACCGCCGCCGACGGTGCTTTAAGCACGCTCCGTCTCCACTATCGCCAACGTTTCCACGTTCTACCGCTATTTCCGAGTCCACTCCGGCGACGTGATTGTTCACGTCAACGCAGAAATTATAAACACTGTGTACTTGTCCTCTAGTGAGCGAGCTTTGGAATCTCCTCCCCATACCCAAATAAGATGTTTTTAGACATTTTCGAATTTTGAGCTGCGGACGCCCAGCACTACCAACTGCTTTTACTCACCTGTTCTTTGACTTCCATATTCATCCTCCCTCCCTTACTTCTCTCCCAAAATCTCTCATCAAATCCCACCAAACCCTAACCTACCCCTTCCTCCCACCCTTTCTGGGTTCCAATCTCACCACTATCCCCCCAATTTTCTTTTTGATTGATTGATTGATTTTTTCGTGTTTCCGGGCGCGTCAACTACTACGGTCATTAGTCCCGTTAGTGTAGTGCATGTTTTTTCTCGGGAGATGGCGGTGATCTTCCCCCGCTGGATGGCGAGATCCGGCGCCGACCTACCGTCGGCTAGTGAGGCTTCCCCCTAACCTGGACTCTCCCAGCAGCGGGGCACCCCCCCAGCCGGGACAAGCTCTAAGCTCCCGACCGGTCTCCCGAAATATGTGGTAGTGTAGTGCATGTTAGTGTAAGTGTGTGTGTAAGGGGAGAGGATAGGACAAGATGAGGAGGAAGAAGAAGGAAAGATCGCGCGCGGTCCGTGGCCCGTTTGGTAGGGTACTGCTCCGGCATTCGCCTGGTGTTGATCGGAGAAACCACGGAAAACTACCGATCAGAGCAGCCGGTCGCTAGAATTCTCCTCCAGACAGCAGCTGAATTCGACCTAGCTGAAAAGCTAGTGTCGAAAATCCTGCCGCCCTCAGGACTCGAACCTAGGACCTCCCGGTTAGAGGCGCTGCAGTGACCCCAATTTTCTTCCTTCACAGGAATCGCTATCATTGCAGCCGCCGTCTACTACAGTGTCATTGACATATTTATATATCTGTCTAACCTCTGTCGGCTGCATTCTCTGCATTCATAATCACGTGAATTGTCAATTCCACGACTACTTTCACAAGTTGAAAGATACTAAATTTAAACGTAAGCAATGGCTTTTCACTTTAAATCTTACATTTAAATTCATATGCAAATTCTAAATAATTATTCAGTTTTAAAATAATGCACATGTAATAGTTGCACATATCGTGGCTGAATATACTTCTCAAATGAGATTGTTCATGTCAACTCAGAAATTACGAACACTTGAGGGTTATCGTTTGATGACCGAGTTCAGGACCACACGGAAATAGGATTTCGTTGGTCATTTTCGAATTTTTGGCTGCGGTCGCCAAATGCTACCAACTGCTTTACTTACTTTGACTCGCATTTTCGTTGCCAGGGTTAGGCACATCATTTGTTTCGTTACTTGTGACGTTCCCTGTCTGAACAAGTATAGAATCTTGTAAAACGAAAAACGTTGGAGGATTTTTCAGAACTTGTGCATGGAAACTTTTCACTTGGCTTCTCTGACAGAGACCGGATTTTCATGTAATTACATATTTTTTGTCTTTCTACTTACCGTTCTCAAAATTGAAATCTTGGCAAATCGTCGCCACCCTAACATCATATCAATTTTTTCCGTTATATACTTTTACATATTTAGTAATACATTACATATTTTACACATTTTTATATTTTCACAAAATATTTTTTAATCAATCAATTTTCTTCAATTTTATTCTATTTTTATGTAAAAAGTTGGTTTTTTGAAATCAGAATTTTTTCCTAGATAAATACTAAGTGCTGTCAACTCGAGGTGCGCTACATTAAGACGCGATCGGATGTTTTTACGGCGCACCTGCTTCAGGCAGTTCAGTGATGGGAAGTGCGCGACTGAGATCATTTTCACCTTTAGGAGGAGTGAAAAGTATTATGGACGGCGCGTTTCGTGATCTTTAAACTTAATTTCCGGAAAACTTGGGACATCGCCGACATGTAACAATTTGATGAGAATGCTTCACGCTGCAGTGATTGCTAGTTGTAAACATTGCCACTTTGTACGCGGGCTTCTATTGTGTCTAGTTTGGCTATTAAACTAGAGTCCTAGATAGAGATAGATAAAGCTTTTATTACTGAGGGAATGATGTAAAGCGCAAAACGTGCATCAACGTGTGCTCTCCAAATGAATTTTAAAACGTTTGAATTATTTATAAAATTTGTTTCGAAAATTTTTGATAAATGTAATTTCGAATTAGATTACTGTGATTTATAATTTCTATATTTTAATACTTCATATTATATCTTATTTTACATATTTATTACATATTATTTTTGTTTTCATTGCATATTTATGTACATATTTTGACGTTGCATACTACATATTCTTCCGTTCTCTACTGAGTATGACTGCAAAATATTGATTGGGGTACGCGTACGGTAAAGTTATCTTTGCTCTACGCATACCGCAAAGATGCGACGGTCGTAAATAGAGACTGGAAAAATATGTAGTATGAAACGTCAAAATATCTACATAAATATGTAATGAAAACGGTAAGAATAAGTAATAAATATGTAAAATAGGATATAATATGTAACATTAAAAACCCTAATTATAATTAACATAATACAAAATTCCTTTTTTAAAAAATCCAAACAAATTTTAAAAATAATACACGCGTTTTAAGTCTTTTGGAGAGCAAAAGATGATGCACACTTTGCACCAAACAACTTTCCCATCTGTAGTATGAGCTTCATCTATTCCCATAAAGGACCACAGTTTTGCAGCCAGATCAGACGCAATAGAAGTAAGTCATCGTACGAACTGGTGATATCGACGACCAACGTGCAGCACTCTCATCGAAGTATTACACATCGGCGATCGCCAATTTGCCAGAAAAGGTTCAAGGTCACTAAAAGCGAGTCAGTTATACTTTTCATACCTAAATGAGAATATGATCTTCATGTAGGACACCTCTAGTAGACAGCACGTAATAATAATGAAGGGGAAAATTCTGATTTTTTTAAAATACTTCTTTTCCTAAAAAAAATGTAATAAAATTGAAGAAAATTGATAGAATAAAATAAATATTTTGTGGAAACTGCAAAATATGTAAAATATCTAATACAGTACTAACGATGTAAAAATGTGTAACGAAAAAATTGGATCGTGTTAGGATGGCGACGATTTGTCATGAACACAAATCTGAAAACGGTAAACATAAATACAAACAATATATAATTACATAAAAATCCAGTCTCTAGTCATAAATCAAGTTAGATAATACTCTTATTTTAGGTCGCATCAACCACTTGGGTTAGTAGGGACCAAAACAACAGGTTCTACAAAGCAAACAAAATACTGAGACGACGTGATTCATCATGGTTGCAGTCTCGCATATTGAAAATTATTCAAGGAGTAAAATGTGTGTTTCTATGAAATGACACTAAAAGTAATGTACGTAACACGTACAAAAGTGTATTTGGCGTCCTCAATTGAAAATGCCGAACTCTATTCCCATCATTGTCTCGTACGCAAACATTTCATTCGTACGTCTAAGTTTCACTTTCTGTACTAGTTATGTGGATAGCTATTGTCGAGCATTTTAACAGGGTTCTTTTACATGCCACCAGCGTGACAATGCAAACTGCTGAGGAATATTAGCCCTTTGAAAGTCCACCGCCCCTATCCGTCGGAACCAATGATCTCGAATTTTGGAAGCAAACGTGCCAACTTCCATATTGCTGGAACTGACTAACGAACTGAATTCCACCTCTAACTCTTCCCTTTGTAAATGTTAATCCGCGTGATCCCAATCCTGGTGTTAATAAACATCATCCCGTAGCTCTTCTTTGTTGTCAGTTGTTGTAGACAGTCGTCATGAACCAATTTTAATTTGGGTGAAAACAAATTGCAAGAGTAAATTTTAGATTGGTGTAAACCACTGTACTGTTTCTTCATCCACTCTTGCAATTTACCATTACAAAGAAAGAGATTTCCTGATGAATATTACAATTATTGTAATTCATTCCCTTGATTAATGATGTCCTAGATTCTGTACATAACTTCCTACTACTTTTTTAAATAATAATTCGACGAGTCTTTAAAATATCTCTAAAACATTTAATTTGAAAGTAAATGTGATATGCAGTTTACCGCCTTCTCATTTTTACTTTCCCTTGATTATTTTATTATTTTTATATGATATTTATTATTCAATATTATATTATTTTATAATATTTATTTATTTTCCTTAAATAACTCTTTGATAATACTATGATTGGGCAAACAGAGACTCACTTATGATGCTTAAACATTTGAAGACCACGTTTTGTAGACCACGATTTCTGGTATTCTTCAAATAATCGCGGAAGTCTTCGTTTATGTACCGACAAGTATGCCGAAATTTTCATAAACAAACAAACGAAGCCATTGCGTACGTGAGTTCCTGGGAATGCGGCGGGAGTTCGTCACCGTAGTTCATAACGGGCCGTAAAAATGAACCTGCCACGAGGAAAGAACACAGGAGAGGCCGCTCCTGGTGACATTAAAAACCTTCTCATTCAACAGCGCCGCTCATAAATTGGCCGACGTTTATTTAGTCTAGAGAATACGACCATTACTCATCGTCTGTTATAACAGCACAGACGTCTAAATACACAATGCATAATTGTTTATCCAGAACGGGCAGCGTCTGCGCGCTTGCTCGCGTAGAAGGCGGGGCCCCAGTGTTTTCTTGACTAATGTCCGACTGGTTCCTGGAAACGGCGTTGTCTTCGAGTTGCTTTTCCCGCCCGATTGAACGACTCTCTGAAGAAAAGCGTTTGAGAAAAGAGAGAGTCGAGAGAGTCGCATTGAAACAACATTTGAAGTAAAAAGAACTCATTAGCATATAATGGTCTGTTTTACGAGTTTTATGTTTTATATTCTTGTTGTGCTATTCAGAAGATACGTAATTATGAAGTGCTGTCGACAAAATAATAATCTATAAAGTAAGACATTTTTAAAGGCATTCCATATTTCTGTTCTTGAAAAGTATAAAAAACCATTGTTAAAGCATATGTTAATTTACTTTGCCGTAGAAATGTGTATATTTTTGTTAAGATTATTTCATTACCAGTAATTAAACTTCATTTTGCTAATTACTAATAGATAAAATATAATTATTCTTATTGTGATTAATTATGAATGGGCCATGTAACTGTAATATTTTTCCATTCTTTTTAATGTTTAAATAGTTTACGTTTTCGATAATGGTTTTACAATGTGACAATTTATTGACAGTATTGGAAGTAATAAGTGAAACTCCACAAAAAAAATATACGTGAGTCTACAAGTATTTTATTCTGTAGTTTAGAATTGTTTATTGTTTTTAGTTATAAAGTGTAGAAAGTTTAGGAGCTGGAAGCCCAAAAAAGAAAAATATAATTTTTTGTGAAAAAGTGAGCGAGGTAGACCGGAAATTTCCAAATGGGGGTGAAGAGAAGACAGGGCTATCGAAGCGAGGCCGTGCAGAGCATGGCAGGGAGGAGCAGGGCAGAGAAGGGATGCAACAGAAGAGATAGTAGGCCCCACCGCAGGGTATGAAAACATGTAATTCCTCTCCCTGACTAATAATTTACTATAAACCCGAGCAACGCCGGGTACACCAGCTAGTTTAATTATAAGAATACTTCAGATCATGCGTATTACATAAATCAAGGTCTCACTATCGGACTTTTTCGGTTCATCATTTCTTCTCATTGAAGAAACGACTTGACAAAAATGAATCACACAATTATAGAAACAACAAATATGTATTACTTCTTGGGCATATGGCAACCGTTTGATATTCCAATATACCGTTCAACACTGATCAACAAAATGTTTGTTGCATGTCTATGAATGATTGTTATTAACTGATCTGAGAGTGCTGATTTATGTTGGGAGGTTCGTTTTCTTTTTACCTGGAAGATATAATTCTTTTGCAATCACCATGGTCAAAATTTCAGTATTTCATCTTCTCATTGACCTTGCAGTGAGAACGAAAAAATAACGCCCTTTACATTATTCGAGAAATTAAAATCAAATTGCAACATAGACTAAATATATTCACGGATACAAATTGAGATGTTTATCGTCAAAATTGAATGTTACAGTTTAAATAAAAGTGATTGTTACATAGCACTAGGTTGCTTCTAGGCAAAGAGTATTTACTGAGATAGAACTATTCGTTTCTAGTTTTTGTATTTGTAGGCCCTTTGTTTTCAATATTTTTCAGTACTCTAGCATGAGTTTTTTATCCTATATTTTCCCCATTGTAGCGATCTTCAATGGTCTTTAGGTTCTGAAGGAACCGCCCGCCTTACTCGGTTCTTACTTTTCCTTAACTTCTCAGAGTATCTGTCAAGATTAGTGTAGTGAAAATGTTGGTTTAACCGTCTTAATCATGAATTACATCTTAATCTTGAAATGGTAACAATGTATTAGTTACGTATTTTGTACAGCGAAGGTTGTGTTTTTGTTTATATTAAATTATTCTTTGGCACAAGTGATAATCATCCTGAGAGCGTAGGCTTCCGCGGCCGGAGTCATGATTAACTTGGCTATCCGGGAGACGCCGCGTCCAGGGCACAGGTGCCAACGCAGTACTACGCCCTGAGGAAGGTCGCAGAATGGCGACCGAAACGTCGGCACCTGTGCCCTGGACGCGGCGTCTCCCGGATAGCCAAGTTAAACCTCGATAATCATCCTATTGACGGACTTTAAGCACAGTGTAGCGTGGAGCAATCGACAGCAATATCGACCTTCTGCGCATGCGCAGTTCGAAATCCTCATCACTAGAGGACTTGTAGGTGCCGCATATACATTGCCGATTCTTACAAGTGGGTCATCAATAATACTTATCTGTTACTTCAGTTTCATCACATGACTTCGGCTTTTGGTAGCTCCCCTCATCTTAATATGAAGAAATTCCTTTAAAAGTGGAATTGATAGTGTTTGGTATTTGTTCAGAGTACACAGTAGGACGACTTGTGGAATATGAAATTAATTAGGTTGGAAACGGAAGCAAAGAAAAATTGAATTACATGAAAACTAGATCATGTAGTAGAAAACCATTTTAAAATATTTGAAATAACCAGTTCAAAATTATTGAGAAACAGTAAAACAAAATGTCTTAAGTAACAAAAATGCAAATGGGTGAATTTTGAGATTTTAACTCTCAATATTCTCAAAAAAATATTTAAATGTTGAACTTAGGATTATAATAAACTGCTCTGACTTGATTTCACGAATTTGAATATTCACAAATCTTAATAATCTGAATATTTCAGGAAACCGTGTCAATTAACAAGTTTTTTCGACATATTTTTCGTAATCCAAGAATTTAAAAAATCTCCCATCCTTATTTACAAACATAAGATATGAGGAATTATTTAGAATTTCATTACTAATGTTCGAGATACGAAGTCATAAAACACCAGAGAAGGTTCACAGACAAAAGGCTCATATAAAAGAGTTGAATCTGCCCTCACATCGATGGCATGATGAACATCATTACCTCTAACAACACGGTACTGGGTGGAACATCTTTTTGAAAGGCCATGATTAAAGCTTTCGGTTAAGATCCGACACGTACTTACGTTCTAACGACTACAACCTAATGTAACAAGCTATTCAACACCTTTTTACAGATTTTTCTTTATATTATTTTCCTTTCAACCGTCTTTAGTGATCGTTATACATTCTTTGATGGGTATTATACCTTCATTTGCGCTCAAATGTGAAATTATCTCGTATAATGTTCGTGTAACAAGAGGGAGGTGGAAGTATTACTACATATGTCCACTCCTATGCCTTAGCAGACGCCATGTTCTGACGATGTTCTTGTTATAAAATGCCCAGGCATTACCAAGGGTTAGAGTTCAGTTACCACCATAGATACAAAGTACTAGAGAAAGGTTATTTTACAAATTTCGTATTTAGTTAACAAAGGAAATGTAAACAGAAACAATTCAAGACTGCCTTGAACATTGCAGAATTTTTTGTGGCTAATGAAAGAACGAATAACTCAAATCTGATACAATTCGAAATTAAAGGAATTTAGTATGAATGCAGTATGAAGTTAAAGGAACTTTCAACTTCAAAGTTGGTACTTACAATAGCTATTTAATTTACAGAGAGACACTGTCCATCTTTTTCAACATCATAATCTTCTTCTTCGTCTTCCTTTTCATTTGACTGCGTACATTTATTATGATTTTGATGTAATTATCTAAGCCTGTGTGATCATGGAATCGATTAATTTTTGAGCATCTGATAGTTATGATAGTCTGAACAATGGCGGAGCTTTGGTGAAATGAGAGGCACCGAAAGCGGAAGTATTCATAAGAAAACAAGCGACGAACACGCTTGATCCAAAATTCTTTGTTCACCAAAAACCCGCTTTGTTCATCATCAAACTAGGTACCTACGGTGAAAAGTTAGCTCTCCGACAGTGACTTTATGATCGATGAACACAGCATAATCGGACTACCCGAAAATCTACTGGACTAGACATTATACCAAAAACTCCGATCATGGGGCACTTCGTTGATTGATTAGTGTATACGTCTGTTGTTCCGTCTCTCGTTCGGACTTCTGTGGTCATTAATGTCGATAGTGCATGGGATGTTTTATCATGTACATCAGTAAATCCAGTAATACAGCCAAGAGATTGGTGCAATTCCTGGCAAGAACCCGACATTGGATAGAGCGGCAGTTGGACAATCTTTGGTTTCAGAATGATTCCTTACACATCGATATTGCTGCAATAACTTGTACATTGAATGTCATTAAAAGGAAAAAGTATATTCCTAAGATTATGAGATCTTTTTCGATTATCTACGGGTTGTGCAACCGTGCAACCCAAGCACGAGCCGCCACTAACTGAGAGCTCAACTCAAGTCGATGGCCACTTCGTCGCTCGTTCATCATCCCTCCTCAGCATAGGCTGAACCTGGCGGCACTCGGCGCTCGCACGGAAAGGCTGCGAGGCGGTACAGCGGAGCCGGTTAATCAATCGGGGCGGCGCGGGCGCGGGCGCGGGCGCTGGCCGGGGCCGAGGCGGAAGCGCAAAAAGCCTCTCTTTAACTTGACACCTCCGCTCGCCCTCCGCGGCCCTCGCTTTAATCACCGCCGGCGCAGGCGCAGGCGAAGGCGCAGACGAAGGCGGAGGCGAAGGCGAAGGTGGGAGGGGCGCAAAAACACGCGCGCCCGCTTCTCACGCGACGGCCCTCGCACTGGGATCACATGGGTGACCGCCACTAACCTTGTAGACGTCGGCCATATACAGTCGACTCCGGTTGTAGTGAACTCGGATACAGTGAACCTTCGGATATAGTGAACTTAGATATAGAACTTAATATAGTGAGCCCCGCCATATCAATAAAGGCATTATTATTATTATTATTATTATTATTATTATTATTATTATTATTATTATTATTATTATTATTATTATTATTATTATTATTATTATTATTATTATTATTATTAACTTAAAGACACTGGTCCCTTTTCACTTATATTACACATAAGCGAAGATTCGGTTATAGTGAACCTGAACCTCAGCTATAGTGAACGTAGGAAGCAAGTCCTGGGAATTAATAGGATTTCTTAAGGAATTAGGGGATTAAAAGGGCCTTTGGAGAATTGGATGTGTTCCAACAGTGCAATGGGCACTGAAAGATGTTAAGAATGCATCACAATACTTAGAGGCAGAGGAAAATACAGAATAAAGTATGAAGAGAGCACGAACTTTAGAGAAGGATCTAGAGAAACAGCTAATGAAAAATGTACGAAGCAAACAACTGGAAATAACCGATCTTTTAAGTTCAAATAAATAAATTGAATATGTGATTGATATTGAGAATTCTGGTGACCAAAAAACTACACAAAATGCCCTAAAAGAGGGCACATTTGCCCTCAAAATTCTTCAAAACGTCCTAAAAATGCCACAAAACATCCAATTCGTGATTTTTACACTACGAAATATTTCTTTCTATGGTTAAGCCAATCATTTGGATGATAAAATATTTGTTATTTTCGGTACCACTTGTACAGACGTATGCGCTGCTACAGAAATACAGATGGCGACTGAGCGCCTTCCTTGGTTAAGTTGAGGTATTCGAACAAGCACGTGCCGATCTATTGGCGTGGCGTTGCCGCGTATGGCAGCGGCGCAAGGGTCTGGAGAAGCACATTTTTGTTGTTGCAACGTTCGACTTCCCCCACCGGTGCGTTTCCACTACCCCGTTAGACTCGGCGCTGACTTTGCTTACGAAACAATAATCACTTCACGGAACTGTCTATTCCAAAGGCATAAATTCCGAAGACAAGAGTTCAGGGACCTCTCCACTTCCTCTGCCCTCACACCGTTGAAAGCCATCGACACCGCGTTGACAGGATCTAGTTACTTTTACGCGATAATGGTTAGGGCGGCGACAGCAGCATTTTTCTATTTAGAATTGGGCATGTAAATACTAAAAAATGAATTAAAATTATTGAAAAAAGTAAAAAATGACCAAAGACCTCAAAACTAAAAAATGGAAATAGTGTTTTTTTCAACCAAAAAAATGACCAAAAAATGCCTTAACAAATACAAGTCAAATGTCTCAAAGTTTCGCCAATTGTTTTTCGTTATTCCCTTCACAGAATTTTCCCATTCGAGCTTTTCAGTTCATTCTAGATCACTGTGAGGTGCGACGCAGCGAGTCACTGGCAGAGCCAAGGAGAAATCTTCCTTCATTTTATATTTGTCTCGTTAAACACTTGAGATTTCGTTAGAGATATGGTAATAAAGGTGATTTGGTGATTTACTTCAAAAGAAATACAAGAGCATGATGTCTTTGAAAACAGCAATGCCCGAATTTACCGCTCTGGGTCCCTTTGAACTAGGAATCCCTTTTGCGATGTCAGCCGTACCACAGGGTCTTTGACGGTCGTGGAACATTCACGATCGCTCGGGTTAAAAGAACTACAAGACCCTATACACAAGGGAGTCAAAGTAATGGAGTGTAGAAAAGCTTTGTACGGGTGAAATAGCTGTAAGGGTACTTCACTTGAAAGAAAAACCACTAAAACACAGCTTTGAAAGTTAACGAAGAAGAGTAAATTATTGTAATATTTGGTAAATCCCTTATTAAACAATTGGTGAATAGTACTCCAAATTAATTTGTACCACAACTTTTTCGAACTAAACCCCCTTGAAAGTTTGGTGCCTTGAGTCTTTGGCCTCTGAGCACAATCATAAATCCGGGCACGAATAATGCCGCATTTAATGTCCAAAGACTTGCTGGACAAGATAGGTTGACAACTCTTAAGCAAATAATCTACCAATACAAACATTTACAGATTTAGATGTAAAAGGGATGATTTATAAACTAATAAGCGCATGACAATTACAAAATTACGAAATAATAAAGGTGAACATGTTGAGAGCTTAGTGATGAACATGTAGATTTTAAAACAAAGGATTTTGTAGAAGTAGAAACGGGGGCAAGACCAGAAGTGGTATAGTTCTGCCTTTCTGAGAGGCAGACTGTGAGTACCACATTATGAGATTCTCAAAAAAGTCGTTGCCATGACTTTTCTTGTTTATGGAACAATTTTCTGTTTCTTCAGAGTCCTTTCTCTTGTGCCCACCCATTATTTTGACGGCTCCTTTCTCTCTGGGATGTGATTATGTATCTATGTTTCTTCTACTGTTATGAAACGTTGGAGAAACTCATCATGATTGCGTCTGATCATGTCTAAACACTCTTGAACAATGTTAATTGAGGTGATTTTCTGGTCCGTTGTTAACAAACGTGGCACCCATCGAACAGAAAGCTTTGACATGCCCAAAAGCTCCGGTAAAATGTAATTAACTCGGCCTGTAGAGATATTTACAATGTCAACAAGCTCACGCCACATCTTCAGATCCAATCATAGAGTACGGCATTGTGAATTTTTGTCACAATTTGAGCCGACTCGAAAAGATTTTCAGACGTCGTTAATGTTCATCATCTCAAGTGGATAAACAACACCGCTTGAATTCTGCAGCTCACTTTTTTGGCCGTCGAAAACGAAGGGGAACACCCCTTCAATGTGGAATCTAACTACTTTTTAATGTCCGTTGGAGTTAAATCATTTAAAACAAAATATTTTATCACCACTCGTAATTCAGTTTTATCCATTTTGCAGAAAAACGTCTGTGATGAAAAGAATGAAACGATTAAACCTAAATTTTTGACACTTTACACCACATCATATTAAGGATCAGACACAACAAATTTTACAGCGTCTTCACCATTTCTCAAGTCGAGAACTTTTGGAACACCCTCTGCATGCTGACGCAAGATGTAATGCTGATATTGCGAGATTCAGGACACCATGGGGAATGCAGGAGTGAACGGATTATTGTGACTGCATAGGCAGGAAGTACTCAAAAGGAAACGTTGTAGAGAAGGAGAGATGAAGCAGAAAATCGGCAGAGTCTGCATTGAACGGGACATCACAAGTTGAGACTGCGAAATAAGTTCGGACTAAGTTTTATAACCTTGATGAGGGATGACGCGAGATGTGAGTGAAACAAGGTGACGCGTTAGAGTGGAAGGAACAAACCGAGTGAAGCGGTGGTAGTAAGGTAACAGGAATGAAGCAAGGATAAAACGATAAAGGTCAGCAAGGAAGGCCGAAGCAAGGACACAGAAATGCACTCATTTCTCGGCGTGGCCTATTTCCTGCAAGAGAAATGACTGCCTAGCGGAGGAAACATAGTAATAACCAAGTCGATCCGAGCAGCATTGGTTTACAAACTTTGGGGAAGAGGACCTAAAAACTTATATAAATGCTGGTACCTCAAAAGAATTTTATTTTAAGCTACACTAGATTGATCTATAGAAATTAACAGAGAGCTCGCGAGATATTAAAACAAGCTATGTCGCAGCTATTCATGAATTCAGTAATATACTCTGACAAACTTTGAAAACTATTCTACATGAAAACGTAAAGTCATATGTTCAAGTACACTCGTATATTGACATATGCAATATTTATTGTTTTATCTTAATCTAAGTAGGGTTCTGGCAGCGTAGTGGTTAGAACACCCTTTGCTAACCTGAGAGACCAGGGATCAAACCACATCAACGGTGGTTACCCGGTTGTATCCTATTCAGGGAGATCCTGGGGTTCACTCAGACTCCTTTCAAACGAGTACCAATATTTAATGACTTTATTAACAGTAAATATTGGGGAAAATACGCACATGAAGCATGTAGCTTGCCACGACATCTTCCCCCGCTTCCAGAAATCATGTTGTAAGATCTTCTATGACCCATTAATTTAGGGCCCTTGAAGTGGGAAAAACGAATGCCAAAATGGCTAATGGACAGGAATTGTACCCTCCTGTAACCTTAAGCAGGTATTCCTGCAGGAAAAAGTACAAAGGGTAAATAAATAAATAAAATCTTAATCTACTATATTACTTATTACCTAATTTTGTGCTGTTGATTAGACCAATGATAGTCAAGCGATGTTCATTGTCAGCAATTTATCTGGCTGCTAATTCCTCTAGATTGAAAAGAACATTTTCAGTCTTTCAAAGGAGCTCTACTCACATTGGCAGCTTCATCATACGTCTGCCCTGAAGTGTACTAAAAGGATACGAAGCATTTAATCTAGCTGACACGTTGTTTACGTTAACAGTAGAAAGGAAATTAGAATAAAATCTACTTGAAAATACTGGGAAGGTACGGACGTGCACTGTTTGCGACGCCCGTGCGTGGTCACCCAAGAGTCGCGAGGAGGATGGATACGTCAGAGGATGCGAGCGGCACCTGCGTCGTCTACGTCACAATGCTAGCGCAGGGGGGCCTCGACCCCCACCCGCGGCGTCCGTCACGCGGAGAATTAATTACTGCAACGAGGCGTCCAAGCTATGTCCCTCGCATGGGCCATACAGCTCTTGCTACACGGCCTTGTCGGCCGACGCGAACAGGGAAGTGCTGGCGGTCACGTAAGAGAGATTGCATAGAGAACTCGAGAGAGGGCGAATGCGCTGGAACTAACAATGATTTTCACTCAAAGAAATTTATATTCAAATGCTACTTGACTGTGCAAAGTATTCAAAGGAAATAAAAAGAATGGCATCATCAATTGTAATCATCGTGAAATGAGAAGTCTTTTATTTAATAGGTTCAAATTTGTTGAAAGCTTTCATTTCTTCTCTATACATTAGACTTAAAGGATTGATAAATTTATTACATATTTCTTAATCGTAAAAAAAGTTTGATAATTAATTACAATAAAATTTCAACTTCAAATTTGATTAAAAACTTCGCAATATTGTTTATTTATAAAACAAATAATGATTTTGTTAATTATCCAGTGGAAATACTATATTAAAAAAATCCGACACTTGTACCGGGCCAAGAGATAACAAATGAGAAGAAAGAAAGCACGATTTCCAATCTTTTGTAAAGGAAGAAATTTTAGGAAATAAAAACCGTTCCAAGGAAATGGAGGGTACTCCTTTTCATAGCGCAACTTCAAAGAAAATTAATTGCCTTTTTTTCACTGACCGAAAAATAATCGAAGTTTCTCTACACGAATGTGAACGGATGCTGGGACCCCCAAAAAAATCCCCGGTACACGCCAGGCGTTAACGATGATCTCAATGTACGAAGAAGCCTACATAAAACCACCGAAAAACCACCCGCGGAGCAAAACACACGAACAGCCTAGGCGGCCACTCCCCCTTCCGGCGGGGCCCGGCGGCGAGGTCGTTTTGCCCCCATCCGTCAATGGACGCGCGGCGTCGCGACGCCGGTGGCCGGCGATTACCGCTTCCGCGCCGCAGCCACCGACGCCCATTTCCCGCGCGCCGTCAGTCGCCCGTTCGCCGCCGCTGACGGATCGTCGGCGATTAGGAGCGGCTAACGGGGGGCCACGTGCCCCGCGGTGCCCCACTTCCCAACGGGTCACGGCTGCCCCGGGCGCGCGTCCGGCTTCCGGACCTTGTGGCACGCCGGGAGACGAAGCGCAGAGGCGGCTTAATCCGTCAGGAGCTCTCCCGGTCACTACCAGCCGCTTTCACCCGACGCACCGTTTCATACGAGTCCTTCAGGTACTCGTATAACGGGGCGACTAGAGTGCTCCTCACATCCAAAAGATAAGTTCCAACGAGTTCTGTAACTGTAACAATGGGTACTCGATGTTTTATTTTCCTTTCTATGAATTAACATATAATAAGTTATCAATGAGTTTACACGTGTTATAATGAATTCATTTGCCGAGTCATTTGTGACACGGCATCAAGGAGGATAGGAGATACGAGTAGTTGTTTAAAAAAACAGAACGATCAGGAATCCTAATCAGATTGGATGGATAATTTGCTCTAAGATCCATGTGAAGTCATTCATGTTTGGAGTATACGCAAACTTGTTATTAAGGAAGAGATGGCTGTGAATAGTTTGTGAGAAATAGCAATAGAAGGAAAAAAGAAAACATTAATATTCATCATTGATATACATATTCTCACATGTAAGAAAAGCATTTTTTAAAGTAATTTTTATTTTTTGCGTCTCGTGTTTAACAGGAATTGTAACGCCCCGCATTAGCAGGGAAAGCGCTGAATAGCCTTTGGTGGTGGAGTATTACATTCAAAATATCCGTTAAATACGAGTCGAAGAAAAAACAAAATTACTCAAAAAATGTTTAATGGGTGAATTCGACCTAGCTCGTGTTGAAAACTCGTCACCATCAGAATTGGAACCCCAGGACCTCCCTTGCACTTGAGCAGTCCTGCATCAACTGATGTTACTGTAGTGCCTCTGATCGGGAGGTCCTAGGTTCGAGTCCCGACGGAGACAGGATTATCGACCCCAGCTAGACAGAGTTCTGTAGCTGTCTGGAGGAGAATTCTAGCAGCCGATTGCTATGACAGGTAATATTCCGTGGTTTCTCCGATCAACACCAAGTGAATGCCGGAAAATCACCCTAATAAACGTGCCATATACTGCGCGGAATATTTCCTTCCTCTTCCTTGCCCTGTTACACACACTTACACTAACATGCACTACACTATCACACATGCCGGGAGGCTGGTCGGGAGGTTAGAGCTTGTCCCGACTGGGGCGGTACCACGTTGGTGGGAGATATCTGGTTGGGGAACATGTTAATGGTCGACGCTAGGTCGGCGCCGGATCTCGCTATCCAGCGGGGGAAGATCACTGCCATCTCCAGACGAAAATCATGCACTACACTTACGGACTAATTACCTCATTAGTTGAGGCGCCCAGAATCACTAACAATCAATCAATCGATCAATCAGAATCCTTATACATCCCTGTAAATACGCGAAACGGAGCAGTGTTATGCAGGAAGCCTAGCCTAGTCTCATATATTCCGGGTTACACATCTGCAAACATGTTTTTAGAAACAAATGTGGTTCTACATGAAAAAACGAACGAGAAATATTTTTGTTGTCAACAAGTTACGAAAACGTTGGTGGAGATGAATGGGGAATAAACTTTATCACGCTTCTCTCTTATCATTACAAACTGAAGTGTAGATATATTCTTATGTTTGTGTGAATGTGAATATTCATTGCACTATTGAAAGATAAATTCACCAATTGATGCCTTTTACATATTGTATTCCCGCTCCGCCTCCTAAATTTTGAAGAAATAAAGTTTAAATTGTATTTAAATATTGGACACTTTTCATCTTTCTCACAGTCGGGCCAGCATTAAAGGTTGACAAGCCCTATAAAACACTTTAAAAGTGTATTATTTCTCGAAATCTTACAAAATTTCAATAAATTGAGTCTTAATATGTCCTCAATCTTCACCTTCACTTTTCACCTTAAACGTAACACGAATTGGAAAAATGTTCAAACTCTTATAATTTTTAATTTGCGAATTGGATAACTTCTTTAGAAAACTCTACTTTATATTGTTTCTCAATAAAATATTTCACTTTACAACTAACATAACCAAAATTTATTCTCGAAAATTTGGGGGAATTAATAACACAAATGATTGATATACAAAGTAAGACAACGTAGGTAATGCAATTTTCATTATCAATAACGTGCATCAAATGAACTGTAGTGACATAATCAACCAGAAGTCATATCCGAATAAAAGATGCAATATATGAACCCGAAAGTTCGAATGCTGAGTTTTAGAAATAATATTGGGCATGAATTAAACTGATTATAAATACTATATCATTTCTTACAGAAGTAATACGAGTCGATAGAAGTTTTCTTCCCCCAGATCTCAGGATGCTTCTTTCCATCGGACATGCTTTCTCCCTTTGCGCTAATGTCTAACTCTTAATTTTGTGGACACAAGTGATCGCCGGTGAAATTCCAACGCAGCGCGTTCCTGTTCGAAAGCACTCGGCACCTGCGTGTAAGCACTGTTTACTATGATGCACGCCGTACAATGGCTGCTTTCAGGAGCCCACTCTCCAAGCGATGTCGGAGTGTGCGCTATGAGCCCTACACGTGCGATGGGGACACGCGAATGAGTGTAAAGTGACTAAACATATTCGGAGAGCGTCTTGGGACACTCGTCACACGGTTATACAGTATTGACCAACATGACACAAGTTTCTCGCCCCCTTTCTACAACAGAGTGGTCGATTGAAAAATATAAATCGTTTATCTGCTGATTATCTTCAATGTTTACTCGTAAAAAATCTAGGTTTCAGAAAAATGTCTTTAATATGGACATGAACAAATAAATTCATTTAACTTGTTTTGATTTCGATATTAAATCCTTTACCAAGAAATAATATCCTAAAAGCAAGCGTGTCTAGAAGAAGACAAAATTGCCCAGAACAGAACTACAGTAAAACCTGACTTAAGCGTTCACCAATGGTTCCAGAAAATATTGGTGGTTAATCGGCGTAGCCACTTGATTCAAGTTATTGAGGTTATTTTGGAAGCATATAGGTTCCACAAAATGGCCGCTTAGTAGAGGTGGCCGCTTAGTAGACGTGACCGCTAATTAGGGTGACCGTTTTATCAGGTTTCACTGCACTAGCATAGAGTGTCGCCTGCGTCGGCTATTTAAAAAAAATTAGTGCTAAGGAAGTTTTTTATCAGAAGAAATTTTAAATAAGAATCCTGGTACGTTCATCCCCGGGAAGAGAAAAGCATGAAGACATGAACAAGTATCCAGAGAGGCATACACTTCTTTAATTTTACGTTTCATTGTCAAATGAGGGTTAATTATCGTCAATTCCAAAAAAAATAGTGAATCAAAACGTCTCATCATTGTAGGCGCCATAAACTTCCAAAACAACACTTATTTTCTAAAAATCTTCCAAAATATTCTAGAAGTATAAAAATTGTGACAATCGATTCGTACAGGCGACAGCAATCGAATGAGGAATTGAGAATGACATATTACCTCCGTAGGTGCCATTAGCCCCCAAAAAACGCATTTCA
The DNA here is from genome assembly GCA_011170035.1 of Teleogryllus occipitalis. Taxonomy (NCBI): domain Eukaryota; kingdom Metazoa; phylum Arthropoda; class Insecta; order Orthoptera; family Gryllidae; genus Teleogryllus; species Teleogryllus occipitalis. The sequence continues at coordinate 29,553 of BLKR01004613.1, read as the reverse complement.
AGTACTTCAAATCCACCCGAAATATGAGTTATAGAATCCTGTTGAAAGACCGGAAAAATTGTCAGTTCCATACCAGTAAAGAAGATACGTATCTATTATTCGATTGTTTCCGGTCATGTCAACTGCTCCGGTCTTTAGTCCTGTTAGTACAGTGAATATTTTGTATGCCTTGAAGAGGCGATTTTCCTGCCCTTCCAGATGGTGAGATCCGACTAGGACCTACACGTCGCCATGTCACCTCCCTGTATCTACTCCAGCCAGGACAAACTCTAAGCGCCCGACATATGTGGTAGTGTAGTGCATGCAAGTGTAAGAGTGTGTAAGGAGTGAGGAAAGGACAAGGAGAAAGGAAAGATTGAGCGTGGTATGCACGAGCTGCCTTTTCTTCTCTTGCGTGAGAAATGACATTATCTCCTTTCATGGAATCTAGAAATCAAATTTCGCCCTGAGAAACGCTCTCTATCGCCCACATTTTTCCAATGGATAGAACGGGATTTGAACCCCGTACCCTTATATCAGAAGGCAAGAGATCCCACCACTACATCGTCAGTTGCCCTCCAAAGCAAGGAAAAACAACTGCTCATTAAAATTTTGCTTGGCAGTCCGCAAAACCACGTTAGAGCCGCATGAGACATACGAGCCGCCAGTTTCACGCCGCTGCTTAAAAATATCGATTTATTGCCTTACAACCTCTGTCCATAGAACTCGCACATTAATCCTTCAGTGTGTAATGGATACTAGCGGCTGCGTGGCGCGGGGCTCCCGCCCGCTGGAAGGTCGCCGGCCCCGGCGGGCGGGCAGCCCACGTGGGTGGGGCGGGGCGAACGAGACGGCATGGGACGAAATGGAGAGGGACGAGGGAAAGGGATGAGATGGGACAGGACGAGACGGAAGGTGTGGGTCGTGATACAAGAGACAGTACGGGGAGGGGGAGAATTCGAAGGATGAGACGGGATTGGGGGATAGGGCTGGTGGGGACAGGATGGACCGGGAGGGGATGGGTGGTTTGGAACAGGACGGGAATAGTCTGAACGCAACGAAACGACGCAGGACGGGACGGGATAGGACAGGACAGGACAGGACTGGACGGAACGGGACGGGAAGGCACGGGATGAGATAGCATGGGAAGGAATGGCATGGCATGGGATGGGATGACAGGATGGGATGGCATGGGATAGATGGGATGGCATGGGATGGGATGGGATGGGATGGGATGGGATGGGATGGCATGGCATGGCATGGCATGGCATGGCATGGGATAAGATGGGATGGCATGGGATGGCATGGGATGGGATAGGATGGGATAGGATGGCATGGGATAGGATGGAATGGGATGGCATGGTATGGGATGGGATGGCATGGCATGGGACGGGGCGGGGCGGGACAAAACGGGACCCGACGGGGCGGGACGATGCAGGACAGGACGGTACGGGGCAAGCAAGGGCGGTAAAGGATGGAACGGGGCAATTATGAACGAAACACGACGTGAAAAGACGGATTGGGTCGGGTTGAAACGAAACGGTACAGGCCACAGCGGGGTAGTATCGGGTCGTGTAAGCTCGGGACGGGAGGGACCAAAGCGGGAGGCGCGGAAGCGAGAGGGAGGGCGGGAGGTGTGGACTCAGTGCCCCGCGAGTGGAGGCCATAGGTCAGCGCGCCGCCGCCCACCCGGCGGCCGAGGGGCGTCGAGGGCGTCGCCGGGCGTCGCCCACCGCCGCCACTTAGCGTCGGCGCCGCCCGCGCGCGCGCTCCATCAGGCGCTGGCGCAGGCGCTGGTAGCCACGCCGAGGAGGCGGCCGCGCCCAACGCGCGGAGGAGAAAAAGAAAAATAACGCGGAGTTTTTACGTTTTCAAATGAGATGCTGTTGGGCGACGCTAACTTATTCTCGGATTATTTACGCTTCAATATCTCATACGTATACTCCTCAAACTTCGATAACCGAAAACCTGACTATACTGACGAGTCCTAAATAATACAAATAGCAATTATTGGTCTTCGCATTTCCTACGCAATTTGCTAACTTAATTTTACTTTAACTCAATTTTCCACTCGATTTTTATCCGCAGATTTGTCATGTCGTAACTACTTACACTCCATAGTTTCCTAGCCTTTTCCAGACGTAGATTGGGGGCGGTATTTGTACTTCGATATTGCTTGAATAGAGGATATTCTTCGGATATTTGTTTACAAACTGGTTGTCACCATACGCTTAACACTTCTTAAGCCAGTGTTTCTGAAACTCACCTTTCAACAGAATTCACTCCGTGCTTTTGATGTTTGTTTTTATATCACACCGAATGCCCCAGCAATTGAAAGAAAAACTCCCCGAAAAATGTCGAATCCAGGCGACTTGCTCTTTTCCTACGTTTATTTGCGATGCACAAGTACCTTTGGTAAGCCGACATAAAAATATCAACGTCTTTTCCATACCTTCCCAGATCAGTGATCACAAAGACATATAACGTCTGCATTGCACCGTAATTCAACAAAACCGTAATAAATCCAGGCATTTTAATCAAGGATGCGGAACGCTCAGTAGTTTCAGGAGCTCAGGTTTACGACGCTATCACTCTGCAACCGGTCTGGCGCGGCGGACACGCTTCCCCCTCCCCTCCCCCTTCCCCCCGGCGTCCGCCGGCGCGTGGCTGCGCCGCTAATTGCAGGGCGCGGGCGCCAATTTGTCCGGCGCGCGCTCCGCCGCCGTCCGTTTTTTGCTTCCGGCCGCGGCCGCTGTAGCAGCAGCAGCGCGGGCGCCGGCGCTCGTTTGTTTGGCCGTGCGAACGCCTCGCATGCACCGCCGCGCACGCGCCACGCGCCCTCTCGCAACGGAGCAAAGGTCGCGCCGCCTCGCTCACGCGGGAATCCTATTTCTGGCACCTCTGGCTTAAACGGAATCGAGTTCCGCGGGTGGCGTCCTTTTACGTTGTTGTTTTTCTTTCCCTGCGCAGGTTTGGCGGTTTGGTTTCTGATTTGCAATGTATGGCAAAAAAAAGAGGATCCTAATAGTGAATGATGATGGTGATAATGATCATCACTTGTCATACACTATTAAGATCCTACTCATGATTGCAATCATGTTAGGCAAATGACTTTGAATGGAATAAATATTTGTTTCTGTGAGTGAGCGAAGGATTATTTATTGCTTCCGGGCCCAACGAGTATTTAGGTTATTAGACCCGCACGTCTAGAGTATGTTATTTTCCGGGAAGTGCCGGAGTGACTCCCTCGCTGGAGCTCGTGATTGGGCAGCGCCATACATGTGCGAATGCTGGGTTTCCGCCTCCAGATAAGCCGGACAAATGGGGTACCGTCCCAGCCTGGACAAGCTCGAAACGGCGAACCGGTGTCCGTACTTGTGTTAGTATACTGAATACAAGAGAGAGAGAGAGAAAAGAGAGGAGAGGAGAGAGAGAGGAGAGAGAGAGGAGAGAGAGGAGAGAGAGAGGAGAGGAGAGAGAGAGGAGAGAGAGAGAGAGAGGAGAGAGAGAGGAGAGAGAGGAGAGAGAGAGGAGAGAGAGAGAGAGAGAGAGAGAGAGAGAGAGAGAGAGAGAGCGAATGCAAGTGGATGGGAGATTATTAGGGTGAAGAAGGGAAGATTGCACACGATCTCTGTCTCGTGTGTTAGGGAACTGCTCCCTCATTCGCAACACGGAAAACTATCGATGAGAGCAACCGGTCGCTAGAATTCCCTTCCAGATAGCGGCTAAATTCGAGCTGTGAAGTTAGCGTCGAAAATCTCCTACGAACGGAATTCGAACCCTAGGACTTCCCGGTAAAAAGATGTTTCGGCTGCAACGGTGTTGCCACCGAGCCATCGCACCCCGTCTGAGTTTCGTGCATCGCGACGGGATGGCCGGTTGGTTACGTAAGAAGTTTCCAGTTTAAGTAAAATATGTAAATTATACACTTCCTTGCGTAATGTGAATGGATTAAAATACCTTACCTCTATTTTATTAGAATGTAATCGATATTAAGTACAAATGAATGATTTAAAACCTCATAAGCAATAAATTTCTAATAAATGAATTACATCAACATAATAGTATATGATAGAAATGTTAATGTTAGCCTTTCGGCAACTTACCCTCCTCCAAAATATATTGCTCTAAAATGCATGTATTATACAAATGTTTGGTCACCGATTGCACATTCGAGACACATGTAAGCAGAAATGAGAGTCAATACGATTTAATACTTTCTAAATACATTGAAATTACCATTTAAAAAATTAAAATAGACTTTTCCTTTACAAAAATACGAACACTTAATAAATTTAGCATGTTAGCACGTCAAAGATATCTATCCTTTGACACCAAAACGAAATAATATAAAATAATGTTAAAAATTTCAAAATTTCTCACATTCTTCTGAAAATGCCACAATATATTCGGCAAATCCCCAAAGCAATACAAGAAATTTAGATTTAAATTAATGTCAAGCTTGGAATACCGAATGAAAATACTTCCTATGCGTGTAACGTATACTTAGCATCTTTCAACTCAGAGAACACATAATCTCACGCACGTTATTGTAAATACCATCCACTCTAACCATACCAATCTACCCTCTCGGAATTACCAACATCTGATTCAGCCGATCAAGATCATCCTCTACACGCTCGAGCCGTTCGTCAAACAACCGCTCGCTTCCCGGGTTAAACGCGGCCGTCCACCGGCTTCCCACTCGTCCATAAATAAGAGGCGCCGGCCGCGTCGACCCGCGCAATTAAGACGCCGCCGGGCCGCGCCTGCGCAAACACGGGGAGCTCAGCAGCGTCACACCCGCCGCGCCGAGCCGCGCCGCGCCCGCGCCCACCGTTCCTGAACGTGAGCACGTAATCGCGGCATCTCCGCCCGGCGCCCGCGCCGCGCCGCGCCGCAAAGCGTTCGCACTTCCCCACGACCCGACCGCTCGCAGCGCTCCCGTAGACAGATATTTATTTGTTATGCTACTAGTTTGGAACCGGGTGGCAGAACACTCCCTTTCATTTTGATATAAAATTATTTTAAAATAATATTAAAAATATACTACATACTACTACTAATACTAAAAAATGTTTTAAAATAATATTAATAATGATTATTATTAATATTATTCCTAAAGCCCCAATGTGCGTGATTCTGGAATAATGTACAAATGTTTGCACAGTGTTAAATCAGCATTGGTATTGGTTGAGATACTCTCGTACCTGAATAGACCTCTCGCAGAGTAATCACCAGACTAAAACTATGAGACCAAACCTCACGATAATATAAATAATAATAATAACAATAATAATAATAATAATAATAATAATAACAATAATAATAATAATAATAGTTTTATTATTATTACTATTAACACTACACAGTCCTTCAATACAAGCAGGATATTAAAAATCCTTAGATTATTCATTATTAAAGTGTGTTAATGCAATGTCAAGTGCAACATTTTATTAAAAGAATACTGTACATACTGAAAACAACCACAAATCTAGAAACAGCAAATTACTGAAAACTAAAAAGTAACATATAATTAAATTTTGTAAAATTTCCCGTCTTAGCCTCATCTTCAAATTTATGTTTATGACAAATTAAACTTCTTAGTGATTAGCACTGTAAAATACCCTACTGCTAATAACTTTTATCTAAAGATTTTTCATATTCTGAACATTACAATGTAATCGTGTATATCTGTTTAAAATATGTTTTAATATTCACTGGGACACATTTTCATGCAACAAATAAAATCAAAAGCAACTGCTGTTCCCAATTCTGTAGTTTTAAGACATTTTATCTAAATAAATTTTAGTGTCTGGTTTCGAAAAGAAAACCATAAAAATGTGTGGAGAAATTAGTTCATGTTATAAGTTGAACCGTAATAAATATATTACCGTTCAAAAGAACTGACCTGGCCTTCATCTTCGAAAAAAATGACTGCTTAAAGTTTATATTATATTTTCTTGAAACTTTTAATTAAAAATTATGTATTACAAAGTGGGAAAATCACACCATTTTTCACTAATCCAATGTTGACATTACTGCTAATAAAAATGGCTTAACGAATTATTGTACCATTAGAATCCAAAATGTATACTCATAAAAGTATTTTCTAGCAAATTTGTAGTTGCAAAAATCAATAAATAAATGAAGCCTCGCGTGCATGTATTTGAACACAGTGCGTTGCTTCGCGTCGCCTTGCGAGAGGGAACTACGGCTCTTCATCTGCTGGCGGTGGCTCGTAACTCATACTCCAAACCTCGCGCTAAATTAGCGAGCGAGCGGGCGGACGGGAGAGGCGAAATAATTTCGGCCTTTGATGACTGTTAGCGGCCGCGCCTAGTCTTTCCCTGTTAAAATCCTATCAATTCTACAAGCGGAGTTTCGAAATGAATTTCCTATTGGCAGGCTATCGACGTGTTTTTGCTGATGCTTCATTTCTGTTTGTGGAATTTCGACGTAATAACTTAATCAGCAAAACTACCTTAGTGATATGTTCTAAAGTGATCGTCTCCAAGTGTTACACAGTACGTCATAATGGTATTGGGATGGGGTCGATTTATTTGAGAAGGTAGTTAACTGCTCTGTTGAAACAGATCCTTAGAGACTTGGACGACGAATAACAACCTAATAAATTAGGACAGGAGCAAGATCTCATCAAATCTTAAATTGACAACGATCAATTGAAATCGTCGATGTGTTCATAAGCAGAATCATTTCTCGGAAAAGGAAAATACTACGCAATGAAGATCTCGAAACACGCCAAACAGATCACAAGACACCTGTTTTCTGGTTCTCGTGTTTTTAATGATTTTTCCCTCTTATGGATGATCTTGGCATTAGTCCAATGTGTAACATGTGACAATCCTGCCCAGCAAGTCAGCTGTCGGAAACAAGTTGGTACACAGGTATTTTTCCTTTGGACTAGAATTCGATGAAGACCTATCAAGAAATGATGTATTTCTTAAGCTTTCGGGATTGAAAGAAAAATATGAGGGTTCCCTGAAAGTGTTACATTACACGACGCGACGCAGTACATTAAACGACGCGAAGCGAAATTTATTAGAACATAAATTTGAATTTTTATAGATCTTGCATACTTACAAGTTTTGTGCAAGGAAAGTAAATTCAATGAACCGTGTTTAAACTTCAGATTATTCAGCATTTATATTTCCAATATAAAGAAAATTAAAATACTGTACAATTAATAATATTAACAGGAACAGTATTATTTTACCTTTGAAAGAAAATTCTTCCCGAAGGATCTCCCCTTTTTAGACCAATTTTTCGTCTTACCAACTCAGCGTAACCTCACCGAGTTCAACCTGCCGTCAGAAATTACGTTAAATCACTACTTGGCTGCTCCAACAAGTAGTTGGGAAACTCGTTAACCGTGACTCCTGGGACCTCGCTCCGTTATTTGGTTCCTTGTTTCCTGTTCCCCATTCCCCACACCCTACCTGGCCAGTCGCACGCCCTTCACATGTTCTTGCGTCCAAACGTCCACGCGGCTGCGTGAGTCATACTCATCGAGTTCTTCGGTGAAACATGGCAGAACCATGCCACAAACACTGGGGGCTAGTTTAATACACTGCACGAATGTTCACCTTGTTCACGATCAAGTATTTTATCCTTCAAAGGATTAAATAGCAAATTGATACGAACGTACCACACAGTATGTATTATTCGGCAAGTAAAACAAATTAACTATGACATATAAGGATAGTGGTTTTCCAAAAACACTTATATTTAAAACAATTGCTTTAATCTGTACTTGAATATTACATTTAGATGTACGTAATATTCTATTTAATAACGATATAATAATTGCGCGACCAACCAAATTCGCAATTACACTGAGTTTCGAGCGCATTGGCCATCAAGTCCGTCCAATAAACGGAGATCACAAAGCAAAATAAAAAACACAAGAAGGTCAATATGCTACTTAAAATTCTTACCTTATAACCAATAATGAATATTTTGGAATTAGGACTGTAAATCTGACATTGTACGCATTTTGTTGGTGAATAACCAAGACTTAACGTGCTCCTATTTCGAAATTCATATAACACAATCATAGTCAAACTAAATATGAGAAGTGTTTTTTTTTTAATTTTAAAGAATGGGTCCTTACAATCATTGCAGAAAGGAACGGCATCCACACAATATTCCTGAACATTCCAGGATTTGACCTTGCGCAGCCTATAATGGTGAGTGAATTGCCATTAGATGATAATGATGGAGTCGTCGAGCAATGAGAAGCAGCGAGAACGGGAGAACCCCACTGTCGCGAAGTTGCGTTGTCCGCCATCAATTTCGAATGGAATGGCCTGGATTTGAACCCTGGGGTTCGGGAGCTGGAAAACGCTCGCTAATTACGCTTCAGAATATTTGGAAAACGAGGGGAAGTTCTTTTAATAAAAAACCAAAATCGAAATCATTAAAAACTGTTTGAACATTGAGAGCGAAACGGAAACCGTTATTCTCCCATCAAATATATTGCGGGTAAGGGAATCGAATGAAATTTCCTGTTTTTCAAAGATCTTTGATCTATTTAGTGTAATATGTAACGCTGCATTCCCTTGTCGAGAAGTGATTGATAGTGTAAACAACAGGTATCTAAGTTTTCAGAGCGGAAATATTTCGTTATTATTGCGTATTTCTCATTATCAAGATGTTTGTTTTTCACGGCAAATGGCCCGTCAAAAACTTCGTCAGGGCTGGAACATAGGAGTCCCAGTCAGAGGCACTGCAGTGACAACAGCTGATGCCCTGAGCCACATCTCGTTCAAAATCCGTCACCATTGGGACTCGAACTCTATGACCTCCCTTGCTCTCGAGCAGCCCCGCACTACACTGCGCGTCGCCCATTTCCACAGTGGAGTTATACTGCGATTTTTACAGAGCTGCGTTTGAAGTAATTCAGGTGTTACGGTGTCATTCAATCGCAAGGCTTAACACCACCAACATGACGTCACTGTAGGGACCTGTAAGGTCTTGATCCGACGGCACCGTAACAGGTTATATATATATATATATATATATATATATATATATATATATATATATATATATATTGTGACGTACCTGGTAATCCGGGCTCAGTCTCGCCACCCTCTCGTGCTTCCCGCGACTGACTCGTTAACAACAATGCGATCGGCTTTCCGCTGCTGCGCCCGCACCATTCAAACTACACTTTTTGCAGAAACGCGGCGCGTTTCTATATATATATATATATATATATATATATATATATATATATATATATATATATATGTATATATATATATATATATAACCTGTTACGGTGCCGTCGGATCAAGACCTTACAGGTCTCTACAGTGATATATATATATATATGTATATATATATATATATATATATATATATATATATATATATATATATATATATAAGCTGAAATAGGTATCTATCGGGACATGTAAGGTTCGACGGCACTCTAACTGCTGATGAAATGTCAAGCGCAGCAATGTAAAATCGCAGTATAAGTCCGGGTGATGGGCGCGCGCCGCTCGCGTGGCGCCGTGCGTGGCGCTGAGGGGCGCTCGCGTGCGACGCCGCCGCCGCCGCCGCCGCCGCCGCTGCCCGTAATTGCGGCGCCCCGTCCGCCGCCTGGTTTTGTGCGCTGCGCCTCCTCCGAACGGGAATTAAATTACAGGAGCAGCGCCCGCCCACCCGCGCGCGTTCGTCATTACGGCTGTCAGTCGCCCCGCGCAGCACTTCGGTGCTCTTTGCGGGGCCGCGTTTAAGAAGCTTATCTAATTGTTCCGGCACGTGTTCGGCATTTCGAATCGTCGCTGGAGGAGGTAATAACACAACGGGAATATACGGTGGGATTTGTTTAGGAATGAGCAGGTTGCGTGGAATGTAGTTGTTCTCAAATATATGATTCACCTGAGGAATTTTAAACTTCTTTGTGAACACAAAAATGGTCGGATTAAAACAAGTATGTAATCAACACTTGGGAGACGATGTAGTATTACTATAGAAATCACCAATCACTGCTCAATACGCAAGACCACTTTTTGCTGCAATTGATTGTTTTTGAATAGGTGTCAATCACTGAAAAGGATCGTTGTTAAGGTGCTCATTGCCATGATCGACGGTCCCTTAAATCGTATCACAGTCGCGTGACTGCATGTATTGCAATAATTATGTTTAATGAATTTTAAAAATCTTAAAGAATCATATAAGTCTCTACTCCCGCTCCAAGGGCGTCCAAAAATTAGAAATTTCTGAAGAAAGCAAAACTTTAAAAAAATAATTTTGACTTAAAATAGTGGGAGAAAATATTAAATTATGAACGCGTATTAATATGAAAATATTAGTTTTTGAAGCGACTTACGCTTAATGTTATCCTTTAAAAAAGCCCCACATTATTAAATAAGAATCTCGATTTTAGTGCGGTTTCAATCCGGTTATTTACGTGTGTAAATAATTCCGAGAATATCACGTTCCAACCTGATTTCAAAATACAGTAAAATTGTTTATTTAACGTTTTGACCTCTATTACAATTAAAATGTTATCTAAAATATGTTTTAAACTGGTTCAATTACATTGTCAAAGAAAGACGCCAATTACCAATAAAACGATTAGGCACGTACTTGCTCCGAACGTGTGATTAAACAGCACTGCAACCACGGTTCATCATTACCCTGTGAGTTTTTCACAACACATCCCTCCCTCTCGTCCCTTCCCGGCCTCTCTCGCGCGGGCCTTATTTAGACGTCTGAGGGCTGGGGTAATCCGGCGACCGGCCTAACGGCGGCCATTAACTGCAGGATCTGATTGGAGCCGTCTGCCAGCGAGCGGGCGGGCGGGCGTCCGCCTCGCCGCCGAAGCCGAGTTTGTCTTGGGCCCCGTTAATTAGGAGGCTTCGAAGCCTTCCGATTGTGCACCTGCTGCCCGCCCGCCACGGACAGACGAGAGGGGGGGTGAACGGTCACACGCACAAATTGGCCGCTTCCGAGAGTTCCTGGAGAGGTCGCAGCGGTCGCGTGAAGGTTGATGACACTTGCGATACGCGCCGCGTATTTGTAGTTTGTGCCTTTTCGGGAAGAACGGATCTGACTAGCGCATTTGTTTTGTTGGGAAGGTATTCAATGGTCGTTATTTAAAAAATTAATACCCTTGGTTATAATTAGATATTGTGATGAATTAGTTTGGCGATTATGCGGAATCGTAGGCTTCATGAAGGTCGGAAGAAGGTGACACTGATAACAGATGCGCCCGGCGTAGTTGTACAGTTTGGTCTAGCTGTTCAGGAAGAACAGAGCCGACCAGAACATATATTTTGTTGGTAAGATATTCAACGATCGTTACTGAATTAATAGCCTTAGTTATAAGAAGATAGTTTGATGTATTAGTTTGGCGATAATGTGGAATCTTAGACCTCATTATTTTGTTTTTGTCCATTCCAATCGATTTTTTTTAGTGGCAGGGTAATATAGTATTTCAATGTTATTTGTTGATTTTAGTCAATAAGAAAGCATTTATGGATTACGATCCTGATATTTATAATTTGTGGTGGAATTTTAATTTGTCTCATTCAACATTTACTTTCAATCATATGTCAATTTAAATTATACAATACAAATATTAAGTACGGGCTTTATAATACGGATCTAGCACCTCAGTTTCAATATGCAATAAACATGTTTTACATACTTTCTCTTTGTACTTCCCTTGCTATTGCAAACTTGACAAAATAATTACTGAAAATCAGGTAAATAAATAAAGGCTTACAGGAAAAAACATTTTCGATACACACATGATGAAAACATTATCCCACAACCCAATTAACGTTTTGAAAATGATTACTAATACCAAAGTAAATCTTAATCTTAAAATTCTGAGTTATAAAGCCTCTTATTTTTCTCCAATTGGAAGCCAGAAGTAGTTCAATGTCCCCATTTTATAGACTACTAAATGACTGTTGCCCTGCCTTCCATTTGGGCATTTTTCGCAGTAAAAGGTAGTCTCTTAGGCATTAATTATGTAGTCACGCTCATCAAGAAAGCTATCAGGGATTCTTATACTCTATTTCCTGAATGTCAAGTCTGGAACGTATCTCAAATTCCTACTTCTAGTAGCATTCCAATCTGGAGGAAATGAACAGAAAATACGTATACCAAGTATTCGGAGCACGTCGAATAAAGACCATTAACGACAGTGAAAGAACGTCGAATTCCTTACGCGGCGTGTGAAATTTGAATGCAGCATTTGTAGAACTTTGAACGGTGGTAAACGAATTTTTAAAAAATTAACGAAACACGAATGCGCAAATGCAAAACAAGGATCTATAACATATCTCCTTGTTTCACACTCTTTCAATTAGGAAGTAAATCACTAGATATAATGAACGATTAGACTCGCAAAAAGTATATTCTTAAAAACCACACATTATTAAGGACATGTCCAATCTCAACCACTGAAAAACCAAAATGAAAATTATACGTTTCATATACGAGACCCATTTATTTATTACTCAGTTAATAATAATATTACTTCAAGTAATGTATAGATAATGCGAGCTATATTTTGTACATGCGACCATATCCGTGTATACAAGCTCAAGATATATGATGCAGTGAAGATCCAGATAGAGTCTGTATCCAGCACGAAACATGTGGACGAAGGATTTAGAGTTAAAAATAATTTTGAAAGCGAGTTTTTTAAGTCAGAGAGATTTGAGTTTCTGTTATTCAATAACTTTTTTTATGACACATAATTACAAACCTAACTCCTGAACTACTTAGCACGATCATACTATTCATGTACTTGGTTGCCCAGCTTAGGGGAATGGGAATCTTACTCTTTAATGTCCTCTCGTTCCTGTACATAGTAGTGGTTTGTCGTTGCCTTCAATTGGATGAAAATGGGAAGGGTAATCATGACGAATGAATGGTGATAACTAGAGGCCAGATTTGTATGTAATTACATATTTTTTGTTTTTCTACTTCCCGTTCTCAAAATTGTAATCTTGGCGAATCGTGGCCGTCCTAACACAATATCCAGTTTTTTCGTTACATATTTATACATATTTAGAACTGTATTACATATTTTACATATTTTGCTATTTTTACTAAGTATTTTTAATCCTATCAATTTGCTTAATTTTTATTTATTTGTTTATGAAAAGAAGTTGTTTTTTTTAAATCTGCAGTTTTTCCTACATTATTACTCCGTGTGCCTACTCCAGGTGCGCTACGTGAAGACGCGGTCGGAAGCTGTTACAATCCGGTGCGCTTGCTTCAATCATGTCAGTGGGGGGGGGGAAGTGTGCCTCAACGACTGAGATCATTTTTACCTTTAGGTTGAAAAGTATCACTGACCCCGTGTTTCGTGACCTTTAACCTTAATTTCCTAGACACTTTAGCATTCGCATTTGGTAACACTTCCATGAGAAAGCCGCAAGCTGCAGTGATTGTTTGCTGGTCGTAGATATCGACAGTTCGTACTACAATGGCTTCTATTGCGTCTAGTCTGGCTGCCAAGCTATGATCCTCTGTAGCAATAGATGAAGCTTTTACTACAGAAGGAACAGTTGTATGGTGCAAAGTGTGCATCAAGGGGGCTCTCCAAATTATTTTTAAAACGTTTGTATTATTTTTACAATTTGTTTAGAAAATTTGTTCTAAACGTAAATAAGAATTGTGTAAATGTGTTTTGTTATTAGTGTATTTTAATATTACCTATTATATCCAATATTACATATTTATTACATATTCTTACTGTTTTCATTACATATTTATGTACATATTTTAACATTTCATACTACATATTTTTCCGGTCTCTAGTGATGACAGATGAATGACTATGAAGGGGTGATGGTTCAGAAAAACTGGAATACGAAGACAACTCTGCCATTAACAGATCGTGAAAATACTGATGGGCGACAGGCACATGAATACGCAGTCTTCGATCTTTGCGCTTTTGGACGCTGCTCCAAGCCTCTACGCCACCCACACAGGCACAACCGTTTGACAGACATCTTTTTCCAGGAGTCAATATTCATCGACACTTAATATCGCAATTCGCATTCAAAACAACTTAATACTCGTATCAACAATCGTATTCACCAAGTTCAATCACTTCCACAACTGACAAATACCTGTGCCTCATTACTAGCAGTTATTGTTATTTCCTGACGCGACACAATATTCTGTGAGGAAGTTCTTTTGCAGTAACCACTGTTCCAGAAAAAATCTGAACTTATACATTCCGAGTGAGCTTAATCACCAACCCAGAGATTCAAAATTTTCCTGTTATCAGTAGCGGCATGCCCTTCCGAAGACCCTTTGTGAGTTGCATGCTACTCTCGTCCCAGGGCCCTTGTTCCGCCGTAATGGGCGGCTGCGTTAATAATCCTATCAACGAGGCTCGTTAGAAAGCAGAGCAGCTTCCATTACACGGTGGCGATTCCCGTCATCAAAGAGCCCTCAGTATGTTAATCCCGGGCCGCGATCTCCCAACAGGTGGACAATGGCCGCGGGGTCGTCGGTGGCGCAGCTTCAAACGAGGCCTTTGACGCCGCGCGCCGCTACGGTCACAGTCACGTGGTCTCGGCTACCCACCCACCCGCAGTCCCACACAGGGGACGCCACCCGCATAGCCGCAGGCATCGCCGCCGGCGTCAGCTGAAGGCAAAGTGTGCTTGATAACAATTTCCATTTGAATGATATTTTTTAAACTCAGTCACTCAATCACAGAAAAGTTCTCTACTGATTTTTCATCGACACCGTCATCGCCTCCAGCACGGTGATCCGAGGTCATACACAAACATAGAATGAGATTTCTCGGGAGCCAACAAGTTTGTAAACATTTTTGAAAATAAATGTAATAGGGATGTAAATGTAAGATTACATCAGTGAAGATTTTTGATTTTTAACACAATCTAACACTGGAGCCTCCGCGTCCACAGAAAAGACAATGTACGACCGTGTTTTCATTTGTCCAGGGTTGCAGGTTTGTTTGCTGATTGATAGAGATTGGTATTAGAAGGGAAAAAAGGGAAAATATTGTCAAAAAGGCAGGAAAAAGCACAAATAAGGGAACATGCCATCAATATGCATCAGAAGTTAAAACAGGCAAAAAAGGCAAAATGAATATATATTAAAACAACTCCAGAAGTACAATTAAGTGATTCTTATAGTTAAAATCATAAAATCGTAACATTAATAAAAAGGCATTTTGCCAAACTTCCTGGCTGTAATTATCAGCATTATCGCCGGCATCGTCGCCAGCATTGTCACCGACATCGTCATCAGCAACTTCGTAGGCATCGCCACCGTCATCTCGACCCGCATAGCCACCGGCATAATCATCGGTATTGCCATTAGCAATCCCACCACAAGCATCGCAGCCCGCATAGCCACCGACATCCAGCATCGCCACCCGCATCGTCAGGACCGACGTTACTCCCAACTCCCCTGAGGGCAGCGACCGATCCAGGAGCTGGGAGCAGAGGGGGGGCAACACCCCCTCCCATCTCAATTCCGATGTTTTAGTAATTTTACTCAATTTATTCAAAACAATTATGCCTTGATTACATCACATTCCAAAAATATTCGTATTATGAATACACATTTTTTAAAGGTTCAAGCCAACAATTATTTTGAAAAAGTGTAATTTCAAAATATATTATGAAGAGTGGGAATGCTAAACGGAAATTGTTTCCCCTTTCCCCTAAAATGTTTTCTGGATCAGCCCCTGACAATAAGAGCAAATTGCCACTGCGGCATGCACTTCCATGTGCGGCATCGTCACAGATGTACACTATACCCATCATCAGCATCGGCGACACCGATATCAAGGTAGCATTTGCGGTCGCTCCCGTAATCGTCACTAACAGTACAACAATCACCATTCGGAATCGATCACATTTGGAGTCACCATCGCCGTCACTAGACAGTGATGTCACCATTACTGCCTGCGACAACAGAACCTTCAATCATTAAACATTCTATCAAAGATTTCCCCATCATCATCAGCCTACACCTGTGGTCGACATTGCTGTCGCCACTCCCCTATTCAAGCATCTCGCATCGCTCTCCACTTAGATCGATACTCTCTTTTTCGTCTCCATTGTCACCCCCCAAAACAGCACTGAGGCGTGATACATTCACTGCCCCTCCGTACAGAAGAGCGTTTGTCACGTTTTATCAATTTGTTAGTACGTAGGGGGTGTCACTGTTCATCGACATCCTTTTTCCTGGTGAAGGGTTTTTCATGCAATTCAATCACCATCACCACCGCCACCAACGCCTCCAGCGTCACTCCCACCGCCACCTGACAACCACCGGCGTTGGCCGCCGCCGCAGTCCAGCACGAGGGGAGGGCACATGAATATGAAGCAGGCGCCCCGACCAGCGAGCGGCTGCCTGCCCTTCCCCGCACAATTAAAATCTCTTTAAAATGCAATCATTAGCCCGCGGCGGTGACCTGTCCGCCGCCACCGCTACCAACGCCGTCGGCAGCCGTAATGCTCCCTTTCGGTGCCCAACGGAAGTGCCAGACACCACCAAAGCAACACGCCAAGGCACATGTGCATGAATATGCGAATTATTCATTTCTCCCACGCACCAGGACAGTACCAACTTATGCTCATGGAGATGAAGCATGCTTTTTCGGGGTTGTAGGAAGCGACGAATTGTATAATTCAAAAAAGCAAACTGCAATGAAATCATGCTGTTAGAGACGTAAATTGCAGATTTGTTAGAACCCCAAACAAAACTTGTTTTCTTCCAGGGAATACTTGCAAATGTTGAGAAGGTGTCTGAAAAAGAAGCTATTTTTGTAATTGTTTGCTTTTCTTTTAAATGGAATTTTTTACTTTCTACCAGAATATAATAATAAAATAAAAATAATTACTTTAGATATCAGAACTCTGTATTGTTAACAAAGTGTTATCTACCTATAGAACTACCCACAAAATTGTGTATCTGAAGACAAAGTACGTTTGTTGAAAATTTCCATTATTTCCTGCTGTGGTATTACATAAACTCAGTTCATAAATCCTCAAATGATTTTTTCAATTACTTTTTTATTTTTTATTCAAAATTTTTACTACATACAAATTTGTAATGTGTTCTGAATTCTTGGCAATAGTACGGTCGCTTTATATCCACTGCATCGCACACAATCAACCTAAAAATGTACATATGTTCTGCGCACCCAAACAACATCTCACTCGAAACAAGCCGTTTATCCTGACCATCTCCTCAGAAAAGGCGTGAGTAATTCTCGCCGCCAAGCGAATCCAGGCGCTACATCGCAGATAAGGCTGAGCTTTGCGCCATTAAGCTCGTAGCTCCCGGCCGCAACAGCGTCTAATGGCGGGCGCAAATGTAATTGGCGGGCCGCGCCGCGCCGCTCCGCGCTCAACGCAAAAACGCGCGCAGCGAAGTCCACTGCTGTCTGCGCGCGCGCCCGGCTGCGCATCTGCGCTGACGCATCGACTGCGCGGCCGCGGGGCCACCAGACGCAGAACGTGCCACGTGCTGCGAGCGGCACGTGAAAAATTGACTGGACGGCCAGAGCTATAATTATATAGGGTTGCCAATCTTTCTCCATCTGGGAGGACAGTCCTCCATTTTGGAAGACAGTCCTCTCTTGAAGTCAATTGTCCTCTCGTCCTCCTTTGTATTTTAAATGTTCTCCTCTGTAAAGTTTTACCATTTCTTGTCATTTATTTTATCATATAACAACATTTGCTACGTCGTATCGTTTATTGTTTAATTTAGAATAGAAAACATGAATATCCTTTTTCTAAACGCTGACACACGCATGAATGATAGTGTCCCTGTCTAGCGACTTTAACAAAAACGAGACGCTCAAACTATCTTCGTCTTCATATTGTGAACGTATCTTTTCACTTCGCAACACTTCACAATCGCAAATGGAGAGAAGAAAGTAATAGGCATCGACTGAGCGGCCGTGGGGCCGCCAGATGCAGAAACGTGCCACGTGCTGCAAGCGGCACGTGAGAACTCGACTGGACGACCAGGAATGCCAATCGTCCTCCATTTGGGAGGACAGTCCTTCATTGACGTCAATTGTGCTCTCGTCCTCCTTTGTATTTTAAATATCCTCCTTTTAAGTTTTGCAATTGTAGTTATTTATTTTATCACATAACATTTGCTACGTTGTATTGTTTAATGTTTAATTTAAAATAGAAAACCTGAATAGCCTTTTCCGAAACGCTGACACACGCATGAATGATAGTGTCCCTGTCGAGCGACTAAAACAAAAACGAGACGCTCAAACTATCTTCGACTGCATTTCGTGAAAGAATCTTTTTACTTGAATAGAACTGATGTTAGTTTAAATTAAATTTAAACATATAAACAGAAATGTGTGATGTTTTATTTTTTTGTTTTTTGTTATTGTTGTTGGTTTTTTTTGTCGAGTGCCCTTTTTACCTGAACATTGTTGGCAACCCTACGGCTGCGCGCGCGTCCGGCTGCGCATCTGCGCTGACGCATCGACTGCGCGGCCGCGGCGCCGGCAGGCGCAGAAGGTGCCTCGTGCTGCAGGCGGCACGTGAGAACTTGACTAGACGGTCAGGACGCCAGCTGCCGATTTAGTATTTGTCGTGGATTTGTTTTCGTTTTGTGATGTTGATTTGTTTCGTAGTTTCACCATTGTGATATCTGGGGAGTTTACTGAATGAGTAGTCGCAGTCTCGCAGTCCTTGCCACGTGCGCCAGAAGGGAAATTGACTGGATGCCAGTGCTTTAGCTGTTGATTTATTTGTCGCTGATTTGTTTTTGTTTTATGTCGGTGTATTTCGTTGGTTCACCTTCGTAACTAATAGTTGGGAAGTTTTCTGATTAACTCCCACACAGCATTTGCCACGTGGTGGTTGCCGCACGAAACTGACTAGTTGCGATGTGCTCTTGGAAGTTGTAGTTCATTGGGTACATTTATTAAACAATGGTTCAATAAGTGATTGAAGATAAAACAAAGGAGCCACCAGACTGTCATAGAACATTACGTTCAGCTAACACTCTCACTTTTCGATTGCTTTCTCCCCAGTTCAAGCTTTAGATTCTAATACCAACAAGGATCGGCGCATTTCTTAAGGTATTAGAACGATCTCAAAGAATTTCTGATGGTAAGTAGATAAAATTGTTTAAGAGAAAAGGGAGATTTCCCTCTTACGGATTTGACCCGAGCAAACACTAGAATTTTCTATTGGGAATGTTTTTGTAGGCGCTCGTTTTTATCAAATTTTTACCAACAGCCTTATCTCGGCTATCCAAACCGGCTAATATAACTTTTTATAAACGGAAATTAAAACAAACTTTTGAATACTTACCGAGTGCTGTAACATCGAATTCTCATTGTGAATCCAAAACTACTGAGCACGTACCTGAAAGAAAAAGAAAGCATAATTAATTCATATAGTCTCAAATTTCTCAAGAATAAACTTGACAATCAAATGTTCCAGAAACATGTTTTTTTTTCTTTTTGGGAATTCAACGTAACAGTTACATAATACAACGCAAAAAGCTAAAATGTTTTATTTCCAAGAACATATTTCACATCCGGCTCCGCTCGATTCGTCATTCCTGGACGCATCATCCTGTTTCTGCACAAGCGCAAGCAAGAACATCTGCCAGTGCCAACAACTGCCTTGCTCAGTCAAATGCGAGTGCAGTGTGTGACTGATGCAGCAGAAAAGGGTCAGAGGAGAGATGATGTATAGGCGTGATGATTTCAGAGGGAAGTTATGCGCAGCTAGCAAGGAGAACCAGATAGGAATATATTGAATTCCAGATAATCATTACACTCGTAGAAAGCAAGAAGCAAGGGTCGAGGTGAAGGAGATTAAGTGAGTGAATGGGAGACAAACATTAAGGACATGGTAAAGATAGAAACAAACAATATTCTGAAATGAACACTTGAAGAAAAAGGACACTACAGCAACTATCTACGAAATTCGACTAATGGGATGAATGGAGCAAAGAAAAAGGTTGAATCGGAAATGTAGAACAACAGACTAATACATTAGCAGAAACAGGTTAAACTAAAGTAACCCCGCAAGTAGTATACGGAATCAGATAGACCATTCTAGAAAATACGGCTGTTATTTTCCGTTCAGAACTTAAACCGACACTAAAGTATTCCTCATATGAGAGCCTCATCGATGAAATGAGATCGAATCAATGATACAGCAGCTTTCTAAAGTTTAAAGTGATTGGTAATGGTAGAAAACAGGATTTATCACGGGAACGGAAATGCATATTATTTGAAACCGATCCAAGACGTTCAAAATTACTAACCTGAACGTACAACGTGAGCTGAGAGTGTAAACAGGACAAGGATAAAACAAATCGCAATGCAGGACATATTGAGAACGGAAAACAGCAGTTACCGTTAAGCTCAGGTGTGTGTAAACACACGGGAAATATCGTCATTACACAGGATATATCGTCATGACAATATAATTAACACACCTGATGTAAAAATATTGTCATTTTTCCCCAAAACAATTTTATTAGATGCTGGCCGTTTATTTCAAGAGGAGAGAAAGTGATTTCCTCTGTATATCGGTCTTGTGGACGATTTTTATGACCCTTTTACTACAGCAATTACTGTATGCGGGTCGGTTCCGCTTCTTCAGCCCACACTTCGTGACAAGACACCGTCTTTACCAGCGCCGAGCCCTCTCCTCTGGAAACTGAGCTACGCAGCCGCACCACTGGCTCCCAGTCAGTGCCAGATTAACGAACAGGCTGAGTAAGCTGCAGCCTGGGGCGCGGAATTTTTGGAGGCGAAAAAATTTCAGCGGATTCAAAATTTCATATGGCGAGCTTTTGAATGTTTTTATACAAATATTTCTTTTCATATTTGTAACAAAATAAAGTGTTAATTAATCAAATATATCCATTAATATACACAGATAAAATGAATACAAAAATATGTATATTTATTAAATCAATATGGTGGTGAGAATTATTTATATGTATGCGTATAATCAATTATTTATACTTTCACAATATTTGCGTCAGTTTCAAATATCGTACAAAAAATTTTTACTCAAAATTTTGTAAATAGTTTTAATGTTTAAAAAATATAATTAAAAGGGGGCTAAAACAATCGACGGCCTAGATCACACATTAGTCAAAGTCAGACACTGCTCTCAGTGTTGTATTAGTGGCAAATAATTGGACACTTCGAACATGACCTTGAGCCGCTTAAATTTTATTGTTTCTTGTATGGTAAGAATAAGAACGGAACCAACTCACCTATACAAATCGGCTTCACTACAGTAAAAGTTTCATACAGATACTTCACAAGACGAATACACAGAAAAAACACCCTCATGGCCTCGAAATATACGGCCCGCTCATGTTTTCAAACCATTTGTCCACTTCCTCAAAAACGTCTATTTTTCAGATAACAATTCTCGTGTGTTCTGACGACACGACCGAGAGAGGTGGCTCAGTGCAACAACTGATGTCACTTCAGTGCCTCTGACCGGAAGTCCTAGGATCGAGTCCCGACAGTGGTAAGATTTTCGACATTAGCTTGTCAGCTAGGTCAAATTTAGTCACTGCATACAGGACAATTCCAGAAGCCGACTGCGGTAATTTCTCCAATCAACATCAGACGAATGCCAGAGCAGTATCCTAAGAAACGGGCTACGGACCGCGCGCGATCTTTCCTTCCCCTTCCTTGTCGTATCTTCACCCCTTACTTACACTCTCTTACACTAACATGCAATACATTATCACACTTGCCGGGAGGTCGGTCGGGAACTTAGAGCTTGTCCAGGCTGGGGCGGTGCTCCGCTGGTGGTTCATACCTGGTTGTGGGAACCCCGCTTTTCCGACGATAGGTCGGCGCCGGATCTCGCTATCCAGCAGATCTCCACCACCTCCCGAGAGGGAAACATGAACTTAACTTATGGGACTAATGACCTACGTAGTTGACGCGCCCGGAATCACTAACAACCAACCAACGACACGAGGGTGATTGAAAGACGCACCTCCCTGACGAGCGTGAAATCAATTGACGGGGCGCCGGGGCCAGGCGGATGTGGGCGTGGCCTGCGGGAGAGGGCGGGCTGCCCGCAGCTGGCGGCGGATGCGGCGCGGGCAAGGTCGGCACGCGCCGCAAAAACGCGTCGGATGCCGTGCGCCTCGCCGCGCCGCGCCGGGCCGGACGCCTCGCCGCCGCTCGTTTACGAGGCGCGAAATATCCGTTATGCCCGCCCGCGGCACGCGAGCCGGCCCGCACGCCCGCTCCTCAATCCTTCACAATTCCAGACCCCAGAATGGTCAGTGAGGCCGACCGATGGTTTGTTCTGTCCCCGCGTCCGCTCAACCGATGTCCGCACGTCCTACTTGGTAATCGATCAAACAAAGAACCAAGAGGCTCCACAAATAAACAACAGTCCGATTAACCATCTTATCAACCAAACTGATCAATAGTCCATTCTATCCAAAGATCATCATAACAAAAGGCCACACGATCAACGGACCACCCGATCAGACGACCCCCCCGAGCATCAGACCACCCGATCATCAGACCATCCGATCATAAAAGCACCCGATCATCAGACCACCCAATCATCGGACTACCCGAACAACAGACCACACGAACAACAGACCACACGATCAACAGACCACACGATCAACAGACCACACGATCAACAGACCACACGATCAACAGACCACACGATCAACAGACCACACGATCAACAGACCACACGATCACAGACCACACGATCAACAGACCACACGATCAACAGACCACACGATCAACAGACCACACGATCAACAGACCACACGATCAACAGACCACACGATCAACAGACCACACGATCAACAGACCACACGAACAACAGACCACACGAACAACAGGCCACACGAACAACAGGCCACACGAACAACAGGCCACACGAACAACAGGCCACACGAACAACAGGCCACACGAACAACAGGCCACACGAACAACAGGCCACACGAACAACAGACCTCACGAACAACAGACCTCACGAACAACAGACCACACGAACAACAGACCACACGAACAACAGACCGCACGAACAACAGACCACACGAACAACAGACCACACGAACAACAGACCACACGAACAACAGACCTCACCAACAACAGACCACACTATCAACAG
This sequence comes from Teleogryllus occipitalis, assembly GCA_011170035.1. NCBI lineage: Eukaryota > Metazoa > Arthropoda > Insecta > Orthoptera > Gryllidae > Teleogryllus > Teleogryllus occipitalis. The sequence continues at coordinate 6,406 of BLKR01004613.1, read as the reverse complement.
ACCACACGATCAACTGACCACCCATCAACAGGCCACCCATCAACAGTTCTCCCGATCAACAGACCACCCATCAACAGACTCCCCAACACCACCATTCGATTGATTAAGCGTGTATTCAACCGCCGACGGAACATCCGATGGTCCTTTTCTTACTTCAGAACGTCCCCTCATCCAGCTGGGCACTCGATCACCAAAATCTCGTGTCATTTGTTCATCCCATCATGCGTCTACACACATTTGATGACGACCTTCTATCAACCGGCCACCTGCCCGCTCAGACAACTATCTCCCTCCATCTCTTGTCAGCCTGTGTGTTCCTCCTCCGGTGGGCAGTCTGCCTCGCCTCGCGTCCTCCTGCGGAAGGCCGAGCAGTGCCCCAGGCGACCTGCCTGCCAGCCTCCGCGCATTCCCGTTCTCAGCAAACGGACGCCTCCAAGCGACCAGGGCACGAGTCAAGTGCATGCAATCAACTTCAATGAACGTTATCTCGTTCTTTTGATTTACCCAGTCTTAATGGCACGTGTTTGTTCGCTGTTGTGCGAATGGTTTGAAACCGGAGACTTGTATACTTACAAATATACGTATTTATAAAGAATTTTGCGATAATTTTATTCTTCTAATTAATTGGTACTTTTTATTACTATTTTAGAACGTGTTAAGTAAATTAATTCATTAGGTATTAAGAGCCAACCTGAATGGACGAGCTGGCTAAGAGCGTGTACGGACTCAGCGCTTCAGTCCGAAGGGACGCGGGTTCGAGTCCTACCTAGGACATGGTTGTTTGTCCCTTGTCTCTCATGTATGTGTTGTCGCGAAGGGCCTCGCGTTCTGCTGCCCCCAGATCAGAGGAGCCCGTCAGTTGTGCTGATATCTAGTGTATTTATTTATTTATTTATTTATTTATTTATTTATTTATTTATTTATTTAGTCAAAAACTGTATGTGACGTATGGGGGAGAAAATCATCTGCGCACGCTTTCTTGAGTTTCAGAATCCCTTCCCAACAATTTAACTATTAATAGTTGAAAGATTAATAATAATAATAATAATAATAATAACAACAACAAATTTAAAAAGCGAGAGATTAACATTTCAAAAACTAGATATTTTCGTTGCCAAATTATAGAAAACTTATTTTTAACGGTAAACAAACGAACAGACTAGATTTTTCTGTATTGTTAACAAAATAGAAACTCACTCTAAGCTCTACTACCACTACAAGCAAAGGAAAGTTCAACAAAACGTGCGCATAGTGAAGCTACATTTACGTCCAGAAGCAAATCAAGGGGCCATCTCAGCATTTGCTCAATGGATCAGGGAAACTGGACAAAAACCTGATCGAGATGGGGCGAATATGTGTATGGGCGAATATGCGTCCCATCGGGACGTAAAGGGTAACTGGCTGTCGTCTGGAAACAAAGCCTAATAAAAAGATGAAAAAAAGATAATAGGGAGTGTAAACGGTGATGTTAATCAAAAGAGAGATGGTTATTGAGTTTGGGTAGAACATTACATTTTAAATTTATCTTCGAAACATCATTTTAGCTGTGCATTTTACTTTCATCTGCTCTATTAGATATCATGGAGTCTCAGCAGTCAAGAAGGGAGTAGATGTTAAAATGTTGATAGTTTAGATGTGTGGTGAAGATGAGTTATTGGTCACGGAAATCGGTGATACATGGTTTTGATACTCTCAAATGAAGGCATGAATTAATGAATAACCGGACATTGGCCGGTACCCATTTAAATTGTTCATAGATAACATTAGCAATTAGCTACTGTTTCTATTATTCAAGAGGTCAAGGTACACAGCAATCGTTTTACTAAATCAAAAATGTACATCTAAAGAAAGTAATGCAAAATCGTATAGAATGAAAATGCAAACACGCATGCATACACTCGAAGATGCACACACAAATAGTCCAAGATACTTAAATGGAAAAAGGAACGAAAACAGAAGGATAAGAACAGCGATATTTATATTAGGTAATGACGTTAGATGCAGGAAATATAGAGGAGAAAGGAAATGAGGGATAGGTGAACGGGATGAAATATTGGACACGGGAACATGGAAAGGTGTAGTAGGGTGTGAGAGATCAGTGTAGAAGGGAGAGTTATTATTTATAGAGAGAAATATGTCCTAAAAATGATGGGGAGGATAGATAGGGAGATGAAAGGAATTGCAGAAAGAATTATCTCACCCATTAGTTACCTTCCATTAAACATTACTTCATTCCATTCACCACGTTAAGAGAAGTCACACTGACAAAACGGAGTCGTTTCATCGGTCGCCGAACCCAACTCCTTAAGGCAAAAATCAATTTCGAATATGGCCCTCGAAAAATAATTTCTTTCAGCACAGCAGAGCTATTTCATTAACAAATGGTAGGGATAACGGTTTACATGGGAGACTTAATAGTTGTAATATTGCCAGGAACCAGCGAGTTTATAACATAGATGCTGTAAATGTGCTCTGAATGATTGAATTTATGTAATCCTCGATTATCTTAAATAAAAGAGATAACAATCTCCTCGAATTAGTGGGAGGTTCCTTCCGTATACCTCACAGCAAGTTATTGTGCCAAGCTACGCCCTACATATTTCAAAGGACGCAAAAACTCCAGAAGTTTCGTTTTCATGAGAAAATGCATAGCGCGCCATCATCATGTTTCACGGGCAGAGGGCACGCGAAAGTGGCCGTGTTAATTAGCTGAGAGGGAATAGCTAATTATCAGCAGGGCAGGTGCGGAGGGAGGTCCTTAAGCCCAACCAGTTCAGGGCTACCAACTCTAACTTTGTTGAGATCGCATAAGAAGAAGCCATCCAGTGATCGCTATCCGAAATCCTTCAGATGTTTCAGGTAGATTCTGCAAGGACGAAAGAAGAATGTAGTGAAATTAATCTGAGGAAACTTCTCAAGACCCACTTTGTTTACCGTCATTCTATTTGATAAGCGGAGATTTCATGTTTAGACTAGTGGTTTAGTCTCCTCACTCTACACCTAGGGCGTTTTCAGTAAGCCCCACACTACTCTTTTCACTTACATATTTAAAATAAAACTGAATTATGTGAACAAAATCTTGATTTATTTTAAATTATAATATTGGAAGAATGTGGGAACGATTCTAGTTAGAGCTAGTAATTACAACAACGAGGATGTTTTATTTTTTGCAAAGATTGGAATAATATATTTAAAAGTCGCTTTTCCTATTCTTCGATTCTCGTTTTAAAAATTAAATTCTGAAATAATATCAGATTAGGACAGGTTCCCCCATTACTCAATTACTCTTTCTTTCCTCCACACGAAAGGGAAGGAAAGCAATTATTTAAAACTATTATTAGGTTTTCGTAACGTGGCAGCCGAGGGTATTATATTCTAGATTGAATGTGGTACTTTTTGCGTCTTTCACGGTTCTGCCACAAGATGTCGCATGATCCCGACCGTATCAAGCAGTGTTGCAGATCAAGCGACTCTAGCAGCACGACCGAGAAAGACGCGAAAAGCTGTGCCATATTCCATTTTGAAGATAATACCCTCAGCCACCACGTTTCGAAAACCCAAGTACATTGTTCCAATTTTTCACTATCGTCATCTAAGAAATAACACTATTTTCGTGAGTATCGCTAAAGGCTGCAACGGAGAATATCACAATCACGGACGCTCACTCTCCAGTTAATTCGAGATCCAACGCCCCCTCCACTGCCGCCTCCGATTTACCCTGAAGACGTTGGAGGCATTCGCCAACGGCGTGGGCTGCACTCGCGCATTGCCCGCGTTGCATGGATGCGCTGGTGTCGATCTATGAGGCCGATCGCAAGGAAGACCGAATAAATGAAAAAAATCTAAATAAATTCAAAGGAAAAAATGATTTTTTTTATTTCCTTTGGCGTTGACACACGACTTGCAAGCCCAAAGAAAACGCTACTGGTTTAGACCCACAGCAATAAGATAAGCAATTACCTTCAACTTGTGTTGAATTGTATCGACCTTACTTTATCTATTATGTTTGTTAAACGTGCGCGTAAAGGAAGTTTTTGAAAAAGTTTTGGAAAAAGTCTTTGAAGAAAATTGATACTTCTTAATTTACACCCTCTCTGCTGGTGTTTAATTCCACATAATGACAGTGATATCGCATAAACTGTTCACTCTTATAATCAAATTTTATCGTTTGTTTGGAAATGAGATTTAGAAAGACATCTTCAAAATCCAAATATTCATGCATTGTCAGATGTAGTATAAAATCAATAAAAATCTACTGAAAAAGAATTCAAAATGAATCTTACACCAAGGAGTTCAACGTTCAGTGGTACCAATTAACAACAAAACACCGCGACTGCTTTGAATTGTACGTGAATGCGCTTGTCGAAGAGCTAAAATAATCAGGATCGCTTCTCTCGATTTAGAGAAAAATTTTGAATTTTTCAATTTCCGAAAAATCAGAATTTTTAACAAAAATGAGACCTGCACCTTTTTTCTTAAACGTCCTTTACACTATCCACCAACAAAACCTAATCAAAATCGATTGAGCCATTTTTTTAAGTTTTTTAAAATATCCCAGGGGCTTTGTGTAAAGTACCCACCAAAATTAAAGTATGGGTTTCAAATTCAAGGGGCCGCGACATCAGCCAGATCGATTGGGGAATATAAATTTTGGAGAAAATCGGTGGAACGGTTTAGCCGCTAGTGTTGTTCACAGACGGATGGACGGACGGAGGAAGGTGGAAGGCGGAAAGACGGAAGGACGGAAGGACGGAAGGACGAAAGGACGAAAGGACGAAAGGACGAAAGGACGAAAGGACGAAAGGACGAAAGGTCGGACAGACAGACCGACGATTTGCCGCCATTAGATTTTTCGGTATCAACGACCTACATAACATAGATTCTGGGTGCACCACGTGTCAGAGGATTTCTTTTTCTAAATTTATCGACCTACATAACATAGATTCTGGGTGCACCACGTGTCAGAGGATTTCTTTTTCTAAATTTATCAAGTGGATTCATACATTTTTTCGTAACCCGGGTCTTCTAATAAGAGTTTTTCTGCCGAAAATTCACTGTTTTTTATTCGCATTATTACATAACTTTTCTCAACTGATAAGCGGTAGCGAGAAAGTAATAGAGCTTATCCCCCCTGGAGTAGTGTCTTGTTGAAGAAGATACCGGAATGAAGAAACCTCCGAAAGCCGACATGTACGTCGGCGCCGACTCTCACTTTCCAGGTGGAGAACACCGCCACATTCCGTCTGCGACATGAACTATTCACGGGAATAATGACCAAGTAGTCGAAATGATCCGCCAGGATACACAGAAATCTCACTTGGCAAAACTCAGAACACGTTGTAAAAATAATTAAATTAAAAACGGGAAAGAGAATTTTATTTACAGAAAATGATTTTTACTGTTCCAATTTTCATTTGTGAAGTTGGCAAGCCTGGCGTGGTGCGCCGGGGACCTCCCGGACGTACAATCTGCGGCGAAGGCAGCACACGCGGACATCCCGCGGCGCCTCATTTATAAAGAACACAAGATTCAATTAAAGACTTAATCTGCCCCGAGTCCATCAATTAGCCCTCGCGGTTAATTGATGGCGCGGCGTGGCGCGGCCGGGCGGAGGACGAGCCAGTGCTAATGGCAGCCGACGGCGGCGCGCAGGCGCCAAGTCCCGGAACCGGTGCTCTCCTGCGACGCCGGTTCGCTGGGGAGCACGGGGTTCATGCCCCCTACTGCCCCAGGCGGAGAGAGGTAACACTTCACTTTCAATCGAACTAGTACCTGAAGATGGAATTTGTGGGTTCGGTAACTTTTCTACGGTACTGAAATTTTTTGATCTGAGAAGTGTTTCATCTGTGGAGAAACTGCAACTACATTGAATCCAACTTTTAACTTGCACATAAGTATTCAATTTTCTGTTTAATAAACAATTTAAATTTGCATTGTAAACTGTAACAATTTTATCTCATGTTAAATTACGTATTTCATTCGCACTTTACTGCAAGAACCATCAAGAAGCTAAAACTGCACGAAGATAAAAGTGAGGTGTTGAAGCACATTGAAAACAGACTGTCATACACAAAAACAACTGATATTTTATTCGTTTTAATAAAATCGAATCCCCCTTGAAAACCCATGAAAGCATTGCTTATATTTGTACTTTCATGACATAATATTCATATTTACATCCAGAAAGTACTTATCTTGTAATTTCCGTCATTTCGAAAGGTTTTTGTAATTAGTTATCTACTAAAATTTTGCATTATTCACGTATTTCTTCAAAATTGAAGTTATATATAACTTAGATTTTTTGTGCTACATATTTCGATTTCATGAACTATTAAAATGCACACGAAAGTAGCACTTCCTGTTCTTCCTCATGGAACATAGCTATCATTACTTCTATTTGGGCTCT